>JAHBCN010005753.1:0-53088 GCA_019359885.1 Listronotus oregonensis | reverse complement strand
TTATTTTAAGTACTCTTAAGGAAACCCTAACAAGGCACTACAATTGAAAGGTAATACTCTTAGAAACTTTAAAACGTTTAAAAGCAGCTTTATTTTAAAATAAAATAATTTACAAGAAAAAACGTTATATTCAGAACGGAAATATTGTTTGGAAATTTGTGAAAAAAACGGAATATTCAGAACAGTGTATTATGTATTTAGAATTTTGTGGCAAAGGTAAAATTATTGCAAGCAAAATTCGGTTGACTATCTGATTTTGATAACGGGTCAGCGCTAATATTTAATAAACTGACGTGCGGCCAACCGACAAACAATATTTGCCTCTATTTCCACTTATCACTTATAGTAGAGGATTATTTAACGATGACTAAGCAGGGCTATATTTGTTTCTTTTCTTGTACTACATAAATTTAACATTTTTAAAATAAGAAATATCTTATTGATTTATTTTTGAATACGTTTTTGTTTCTATATGTTTTAATAATAAGGTGTTTCTTTTTAGTAACAACAGAATTAATGAAATTTTAAAAATGTGTATTAAAAGTAGCAATAAAAGCTTGACTTTGGCAGAAAACAGACTTTTTGTGTTTCGGTATTGTTACGCGAGGAAAGTCCGCACGGGCCAGTTTAGTTTTGTATTCCGAAAAGATAAGAAGTTGACAGACAGTTAAAGGTTAAAGAGTTGTCATAATTACGTTACGTTAAAGTGTTATCATAGAAACGTTTGTAAACCTGATATCCAATAAAAAGGTGTAAAACCAGGATCCGTGTTTTTATATGGGGTGTCACGGAACAGTATTTTAGGTAATCAGGGTTACCTTTTACTGTTTCCCAATGTAAATCTCAAAATTCTTTAATAAAGTAAATTTATTTTTTTGCTGCTAAACATTTTTTTCATTAAAATAAATTAAAAAAAATAAAATAAGACTAAATTACTCACGTAAAATAAATTAACGAAGCAAACAAAAAATGAATATAAAAACTCCGCAACCCTTGTTTCGTCACACCGCCTTTTCGTTCAACTGCATATTTAAAAGGCCATACGTAAATTTTAAGTCGCTACGCAAAGAAAGAGATTTGACATGTTTAAAATAAATTTAATGCAATTTTTTTCTGGTAAAACAATTCCTAAAAAAATGTTTTAATGCCAAAAATATTATAACTTCATCCAGTTATCGGATAAAAATACTGATTTTTATAGAAAATATAATGACTAACTTTTATAAACTTCTTTTTGTTATTACCGATCACAATACTACCTAAAGAAGTCATTTTATAAAATCCAATCATAAACCAAAAAACATTAGAAAAATCATTCAGTTTTAAGAAAACTAAGGAAAATCCAATATTACCTAAAAATTATGTCAACTTCTACCGGTTTAACTAAGCTATTTTTTCTAATTTTAACATAAAAAGTGTTGTTTTTCAAAACTGACCGGCGTATTGAAACGTTTTACTATTTAACACTAGTGTTGAAAAGTAAAACTTTTTAAAACTAGTTGTGGTTACGAATAAAATATTCAATTTAATTAAAAAATCGTAACTTACAATATCAAAAAACTTAACAAATGCTTTAACTCTAAATGTTTCCAACACAATGGTACAATTACTAAGATTAAGTACTTCACTAGACGACAAAGTTTTATTGAAATTTGCTAGTTGAGAAATATTTTTACTCATACTTCACTAGACTTGCCAAGAATAATTTTAGCTATTCTTTTGTTATTTTTGATTGAATTTTCCACGTAACCCTTCGCTACCGTATTGGATTTCCAACCTCCCTGTTGTTTTATTTTTAGGAGGTCACCAATAGTATCTGCCAATAGTGCAGCAGATGATCTGCGGAAGCAATGACCAGTAAATAAGTCTAGATTAGATAATTTAAGAAATTTCTAAATATTTTTAAGTATTATATCGAACCTATTTTTTCCAATAAATAACATTTTTCCTGAGCTTATTTAATAAAGAATCCCTGATGCTTTATGTCTTTTGTTCGTAATCGGATATATTTGCTTACGATTTCTACAAATTCAAGCCCCCCTCTAAAAAATTTCCCCTTTTTCGGGGGGAAAATTCTTATTTTAATACATGTTTTTTCATCCACTAAATTTTCTAAGCGTAGATATTTTAACTTAGACTTTAGCAAGCACCTACTACACCAATACTCATTGAAACCTGAAAAAATACAAATATCTGAGGCTACTTAACTATTTTAAAGGAGAAAGGTGAGGGACTAGATAAACCTTATACCTTCATTAATAAAAATAATTTGTCATCTGCTTTCGTCAAGAATCTTAAAATATAATCTTTGGTAAGTACATAAGACTTTTTTGGTTGATATTCCTTTGATTACCGCTTCATAAACGACAGAAGTCCAGTAAACTTCCATATGTCAATATTATTCTTTAGCGAAATTTATCTGCTGTATATACCGGTCCCCGTCCGACAATTCCTACAACGAACTCTTTGATTTCCTTTCAATAAAGATCGACAATATTATTTCCCAGTTTCCATTGGCCGAAGTAATCATTCTCGGGGATTTTAATGTTCATAATAAGGATGGGCTAGGATCCACAAAAACTGATACACAAGGCAAGAGCAGCAGACAATTTCGCAATCAGCAATCAGCAACTCGCTCACCAATCTAATTATGGAACCTACCTACTTTCCTAGGGTTCCCACCCATAATTCTAACCCCCCTAGATCTCTTTTTTACTTCCACCTCCGAACTCTATTAAGCATCAGTAACTGCTCCCCTTGGTCGCTCTGACCATGGTTTGGTCACCGTATCTTACTCCACTCATTTTGAGGCAACTAAAAGCATGCCGCCACGAACCGTCTGGCACTACAATTCGGCCGGCTGGGATGGTCTGAGAGATTTCTTTGCCAGCTACCCTGGGGATCCTACCTGCTTTTCCACTTTCGATTCTTGCGAAATATGTAAACAAATTACCGATACAATTTAACTAGGCATTGAGACCTATATTTCCCACACTAAAAAGAACCCCATAACTTCAAATCACAAACCGTGGTTTTCTAAATCCTGTGACAAAGCCAGACTTTTAAAAATTCAAGCCCACAAAAATTTTCTTCAAAACCCCAGTCCCGAAAATCGACAGGCTAGCATCGAAGCGAGAAATCAGTATAATCAGAAGCAAAAGACCGTTTTAACAATCGAATAAAAGATACAGTTCTCTTTTGCTCAAATGGCAGTAAAGCTTTCTGGTCCTTTGCCAAAAATATTAGTCAGAACTTTTGCACAAATTCTTTTCCACCTCTAATCTCTGAAGATGGAATTGTCTCTACCTCCAAAGGAAAAGCCGAACTATTTGCCAAACAATTTTTTGCCAATTCTACGCTTGATCCTCCTATTAATCTTCCCCTTCCAACAGTTGTCCCTGTTACTCATAAAATGTCCGATATATTTTTTAAAGTCAAACAGATCAAGCGTATTCTTTCTTCTCTTAATACTAAAAAATCGTCTGGGCTGGATGGCATACCAGCAATCGTCTTAAAAAAAATGTGCTCCCGAGCTTGCACCCATCTTAACTCGCCTCTTGCGAATCTCTTACGACACGGGCATTTTCCCGGAGAGTTGGAAAGCTGCACGTGTGCAACCTGTCCCCAAAAAAGGATCCAAAAGTCTCCCTTCCAACTATTGACCTATATCTCTTTTTTCAGTTGTTTGCAAAGTAATGGAAAATATCATTAATTCCCAAATCTTAAAGTATCTGGGAAAAACATAAGATCTTACATGATAGACAATATGGATTCCGTCACAGTAGATTCACAGCTAATCTTCTTTTCTTTGTCTCACACAACTGGAACAAGTCCCGTGAGTTTTTTGGTGAATCCCAGATCGTTGCTCTTGACGTATTCAAAGCTTTCGATCAGGTCTGGCATGATGGGCTTCTTAACAAACTTCCTTCTTACGGTCTTCCACCTAGGCTTTGCTCTTGGCTTTCCAGTTTCCTTTCTAATCGACGTATATCAGTTAGTGTAGATGGTCATTCCTCCAGCTTCTACCAAATTAATGCTGGGGTGCCCCAGGGCTCAGTGCTGGCACCCACGCTGTTTCTTCTACATATTAACGATCTTCTCTTCCACAATCAATCCCATTCATAGTTTTGCTGACGATAGTACCCTCCACTCTAGTATTCAATTTCTTAAGCCACCGTGTAATCCTGATTTCGAAAACAAGCGCAAGTCAATGCAGATATCTCTTTCACAAGACCTCAAACTTATCTTGGATTGGGGCACCAAAAATCTTGTTCAGTTTAATGCCTCGAAAACACAGTCATGTTCGCTGTCGCGAAAAAGTCTGCAAATGCTCATCCCTTACATATGAGCGGCGAAGTTCTGCAGAACAAAGAGTCGTTTAATCTTGTCGGCGTTACTTTTGAGAATAACCTCAACTGGCACAAACACATTTTAGCCATAGCTTCGGCAGCTTCAAAAAGATTAATTTCTTCCGAGCCAGAAAATATTTCTCTTCTTCCAATCTGTACACTCTGTATGTATCCCAAATCAGACCCTCTTAGGATATTGTTCTCATGTCTGGGAATGGCGTCCCCTACAACACTTAGCATTCTGGACTCCATTCAAAGAAAAGCCGTTCGTCTTATTAATGATCCAACGCTCACAGAAAGGCTTCCTCTTCCTGCCCACCGTCGAGCTGTAGGGGATCTGTCGCTCTTCTATAGGTATTTTCACGGCTTCTGCTCAGAGGAGTTGGCCAGTATAATTCCTTCTCTGGCAGCTCCCAACAGAGCAACACGTAGTGCAACTTTTATGCATCCTTTTACAGTTTAGTTAGAGAGGCCCCGAACTTCCCGCTTTCTTCGTTCCTTCATCCCTAGAGTGTCAAGTCTATGGAACCTGCTGCCCGTAGAAGTTTTTCCTTCTCCTCCCAATCTCCAAAAATTTAAGTCCCGTGTAAACAAACTCCCTCTTGCCACACTGAAGACACCCACGGTACGTTAGTACTTAGGCATCAGCCTTCGTGGACTGTCCCAAGATAAAAAAAAAATCTGTTCTGAACATCTAATAAAGTGACCATAACGTAGAGCGCTCAATATACACTTTACTTTTGAAATAAGCTAACAAAACTTTTTGAGTTATACGCCTAATATAATTTTCGTCAAGCCAATTATTAATTTTTTATAACTAAATCGTACTTTGATTGCGACATTTTAGGGACCAGACTCAACATTGCAATTTAAGCAGCATTCCTCCACATTACTAGGGAGATTCAAACTAGATTCCGACATTTTTTAATTTGAGAACTCTAATAAAAACAGTTTTATTCCAAATTAGAAAAAATCTTGTATGAACACGTTACGTGTAACAGGAAATTACGCTTGTTATACAAAATGAAACGTTTCCTAACTGGTTGCATAAATAACTTTCAAATATAACTAAATCGACCCTGAAGTTTACACTTTTAGTTTTAAAATTGTAAATCTGTTATTGACTTTTAATATCCACCCTATATAGATTTTGTCAACACACGTGCTGAAATGCATTTGTGCAATATTGTTTAAATCTAACCCGCGAGTCGGAAATATTTGCCATTCATGTCAAGCATAAAAATGTAGTTTTGAAAGATGTGTGTTTGCGCTTTCGAAGCTTTTCTAGGTTTTCGCCTATTATTTTGATAAAGCACCCAATTTAGGTCTTTGTTGTGAAATTTCTTTTAAAACGTTCATTTATTTTGCGGCTTAAAACGAATAAAACGTGGTTGTTTTATATTTTTTAAAAGAAAAATGTATTTCTTTGTCCACTAACAATTAAATACTAAAAACTGCAGTTTAAAAAATTAACTGCAAGGCATTAAGCAAATCGCATTTTCTCTCTCTTTTTCAATAACAAAAATAAAGTTAAAATTGATTCAAAATTGTTTAAGGTCAATTTCCAAAGAAGTCTAACTAAGTGGGAATAATTGTATTTAAACACCTTTAGTCAATTCTTGGAGAGCTAGCCAAGCTAGTCATGCTTTTAAGGATAAGATTTGTGCACTTTTTAAATTCTTTTTACTGAAAATTGACAAATTTAGCAGTTAATACTTCTGCAAAAGCGGATGCGGTTCAGCATGTGGCTGCAGAAAAAGAAGCCTTTATTGCTCACCGGCTCGCAGTGTTTGCGGTAAAAGTGACTGCGATAACCACCCACCACTTGAAGAAGATAAAATCTTCGATACGCAAATTATAATTGAAAATTAAATTTTTTATTTTTTATATATGTAAGTAAAGAAGAAAATTTTTAAAATTTAATAAAATGTTTTAAAATAGTGATAAATAACTCTTCATAAAATTTTATTTTTTCTTAAATATCTAATATAGAATATATTTCTTAAAGTTGTTTAAATCCTAAAAAATATTTAAATTTTTAAGTTTGTTATGTATATTTATTTTATGTCACTATCATATAAAAAGTATCTTATAAGCAATTATAACAGTCTGGAATTTGAGTAAAATTTATGGACTCAGAAATAAAAGTTTACAATATCTTCAAAACTATGAAAAAAATAAACAATAAAAAATAATATTGAACTATTTTTGTAGGAAATTTAATTATCTACAAAAAAGACTTTGTGTAAAAAGACGAAAATAAAAACGTATTTGAAAAGTTACAGCGATTTACAAGAATTGTTATATTTAAATATCATACAGGGTGTTGAGAAAATTAAAATATATTCTGATTTCAAATAATATGGAAAAACAAAATTATTAAAAAAAAAAATCGGACTTCCAAATTTTGGCAGTTTTATGTATTCATTGACGCTAATAAATATGTGTTTCGCCTTATTTACTGCTAATATATGATTTAACTAAAGATAATAAAATTTTACGTGTACTAGGTATTTTGTATAACAGGGTGTTAAAAACATTTGGAACAATGCTTAATGGGTATAAATAAGAAATTATGTTATATAAACATATGTAGCTTCACTCCAAAGAAAAATTATCAGAACTGGGTGTTTCTCTTTTTTTAAAAATCAGGTTTTTTCGACTTTATTGAAACTTGATACAGCTAGATTATTAGACGAATTACACCTTTTAATAATAGGCTTTTATTACTATTAGGGACCAGTGTAGCTTTTGGGAATTTTATTTAATTTTTTACAATTATTTTCTCATAAATTTTTGGGTATTATTATTGTTAATAATTTGGCACATGAAACATATTTTCTAATTATTTCTACTTAAAAGAGAGACTCCTAAATTTAATCGAGTTAGTTTTGATTAGACTACCTTCTTAAAATATAACTAAGCAAAGAATAAGCATCCTGAATCTAATTATTATTTTTATTAACATCCAAAAATTATACAAAATAATCTTAAAATATTAAAATGATTCAATATTAGGTCACTGGTTCATAATTAAGGTTTTTCCAATAAGAATAATATGATTTTGGAATGATGTAGTAACCATGGTAATAAAGTTATACCTGTTAATAGTTGTCATTTATGTTCAGTAAACTCCAATAATTTATTATGGCTAAAACTCGCTCCAAGAACGCCTGGTTATTGTCTAAAAATTTTACGAAAATGGTCGTTCTTTTGTGAACACCTTCTTCTTTCTGTGCTTGCCATTCGTCGCATCGTTAAGAAATTTGAAAGTAATTTTACTCTTCACGATGTTAAAACTCCAGTAAGACGCCGAAATGCGGAACTGTTGAGAATGTTGCTGCTGTAAGAGATAGTGTTGCAGAAGATCGAAATTTATCAATTCTTCGTTGTGCTCAAGAGTTAGGACTTAAAAAAAAACAAGACTTGGCGAATTTTGAAAAAAAAATAAAATTTACAACCGTATAATATCGTTTTGACCCAAAAACTTAAGCCAGTGGACCATCGTCGGCGCCGCGAATTTGCTGCTTGGAGTTTAGAACGACTTGAACGGGATAAGAGTTTCGTCGAAAAAATTATCTTTTCAGATGAAGCTCATTTTTGGTTAAGTAGATACGTACATTGAAACGTAACCTATTCTGTAACACTTACAGAACAGGTTACATTTGCTTCGGCTTAGCTTTTTGCCTGGTAAAGCAGTAATGTCGTGAGTACAACGTACCTAATTAAGGTAAGATAATTAATTAAGGAAAAAAGATGGGCGCCACGGTATTTCCTTTTTTTTCGGTTTCTTTTTAATTAAATTTAACTTGGTGGGAAACACCGAAATTAACCAAGTTTAGAGATTGTTTGTTATTAATTTTCAAAAGGAGGAATTTAAATTCATAAAAGTCAGTTAAAATAAATGGTTTTTTTATATGCTTAAGGAATAAACTATTAAAAAAATATAATTTTAATTAATTTAGAAACGAACCTCCCTGACGCATTATTTCTATTAAACTTAACGCGATCTTTATTCCTGATGTAATACGCATAATACCGTGTACTTGATCAAGCATCCGTAATATTATAAGCGCAATTAACCCCCTTTTAAATCAACTAAAAAATTAACTTCCCTATCAGATCGGTTCTTACAATTTTGATAGTTGTTTTACATTATTTACAAACGATATTATAAGAAAAAGAGAAACATGTCATCAAATGTAGGTTAATTATTTAGTTTTTTTAAAAAATAATAAAATTTCAATTTCTTCTAAGATAAAAAGATAAACAAAAAATTATGGCGCACAGATGTTGGTATTCCCCATAAAAAAAGGAAAGGTAAAACCTGTTTTCCTGTTGTTTTCGGACAAAATGGCTGCTGGACGACGCCCTGCTCCCACACTAGTAGTGGTCACGTGAAGAGCCAAACCATACAGGAACGATTGTCGAAGCTGGATGAATTTACCAAACGAAAAAATCGTAAAAACCCTGTTTGAAGAAAAACAGTATTAGGACCCTTAAAATTCGTACTAAAGACCAAACAATTTATAGTGATAATAAACTCAGTATTATACAGATATTTATGGGTATTTTAAGTATGAGTTAACTCACCATAAATGCGGGTTACAGGCTACCAACGGAGGAAGTCAGTGGCTACTCCTACAGAGGAAATGAACATTGCACACTGCTATAAAAAACACCCAAAATTAGCAAGATGACTTGGATAAAACTAGATTTGAAAATTGAAAGAAAATAGCATTTATCACTATATTAGAATTTGTACATACCTGTTTGCAAATCAACCGTTAATAGTCCTGATAAAACATCACCAGTTGACCATAGCACGCCATACCATCAGAAAATATGCAAATTTTAATGCATCACACGTGAATTTGGCAGAACCGCCATTAAGCAAAAAAAACCGCCTGAGCAGGAAAAGAGAACCTGTTGTCTCGCTGGTACAATATCTGCTGCCCGGGACGAGAAAATCGTACCGTGATCGTACCCACATATCGAAGCGTTATCAGTAAAGCGATCTGAAACGGCTTTAGTCGAGCAGGCGTTACGTGGAAAAGGGCAGCGGTGGCGCAATTATTACTTAATAAAACAGGTTTAGAAATCGTTAAATTTATTTGTATAAGAAAATAACTAATTGCCGTTGATACTAATTAAATATAATATTATTGTTATGAAGAAAACTATATAAAAAAACAACTTGTAGCTTTAAACGCTACAACATAAGCAAAATTGCTTATTTACGTATATGCCGGTGTGAAAACAATCCATAACAGATTTACGAAAAGCCTTTGCATCCTCTAAAGGTAACGGTTTGGAGTGGTTTATGCCATGGTGGTATCGTTGGTCCATTTTTTATTCAAAATGAGGTTGGAGATTCCGTTACAGTGAATGGTGAACGATATCGACAGATGTTAACAAATTTTTTATGACCAAATTTGGATGCGCCTAATTTAGAAGATATATGTGGTTCCAGCAGAATGGCGCTACATGTCACACTGCTCATAAAACTGTCGCCATACTGCAAGAAAAATTTGGTGAAAGGGTAATTTCAAGAAATGCAACTGTTGCCTGGCCACCAAAAAGCTATGATTTGACTCATTTGGATTACTTTTTGTTGGGTTATTAAAAATCTAAGGTTTATGCAAACAGGCCACAAACCCTTGATACCTTGGGATTGAACATTGAACGCTGCATTTGTGAGATTACACCCGATTTATTGCACAAAGTCTTTAAAAATTGGATTTGTCGAATTCACTCTGAACACGAAGCCAAGGTGGACATTTAAACGACGTGCTATTCAAAACATAATTGTTATCGATTGTTTCCTAAGATAATATAAAAGTGTGGTTATATCTAAAATGATTTTCATTTTATTTCTTTTTAAAATAATATAGTTCTTATTGCAAAACCCTTTAGTAACAAAAAATTATCACCACAAAGTGTATTTCGGTCAGTATTCTAACTAAAGCAAGTTTTATTTAAATCGAAAAACTGGAATAAAAATTTATACACTGTATCTTAAAAATGGAGCCGTTCTGAAGATTTGTTTATGTGACATTGTTGTCTTATTTTTGGTCAAGAAATCACTTACTAAGCGAACAGCCCTGTTTTATGAAACACCCTCTGTACAACAAAAATAAATCAATAATGTATAAGCTAAAATTGTATTTGTAACCACCGCATTAATTACAAGCAATGCTTTTAACCCCGTTTACAGACCATGCCATGTCGCGAATTTTAAGGTAATTATTAAATCTCACACCTTTAAAAAATTAATTACTAAATTAGCGCTTTTTGTTTATTAAGAATATATGCATTATTTATGTAGTTTTTTTACAACGTCATACTAAATATGAAAGGAAATATCCACAACAAACGGAATATTTGCATTGCAATACCCATTTAAATCACGTAAAGCTTTTAAAAATTTTCAGTTTTTTAATGCGTTTATATCCTATCAAAAGCCGGGGGCCACATAATAATGAGATACGTTTTGTCTGCTTGCATTAAAATTTTTGCGGCAGCTTATAATTTGGTTTACGTGTGGCATAATTTAACAAAACATTGCAGTTTTTGCATCAACTACAAAGTTAGTTGTCGGTTTGGCACAGTCAGGTTTTATATTTATAGCTATTTATATAACTAGTGTATAAATTAACTCTTTATTTTACAAATTTTTATGGCCGAGCAAGGCTTTAAAATAATGAGTCAATAAAGCCTGTTTATTGTACAAGGTCTTTGATTATATTTACGTTGTTTCTGAGGCATTTATTTTTGATGACAGAAAAAAATGTTTTATATAAAACTCAAAGGATTTTTTCCATATTATCTTATGAAATTATCAATAAAAAAATATCGCAATAAAAAAATGGAAAAATATAGGCAATTTCAACTTTTTTAAATGAAACACCCTGTATATTATGCGCTACAACGAAAGATCTTTTTTCTGATTTCAAGTATATATACATTAATGATATTTGGATGAACCATTTTTGAGATAATTTAGGTTAAATTATTTGTAAATTACAAAAAGCTTCATATAAGTATCAAGAAAGCCATGGAAACAATGAAATTGTTATGTTGCTGAATTTGGTGAGGGTTTTCTCTGGACCAATAATGTTTATTTTTGTGATTAAACATTCCTGCTAAAGTGTAGGAAGACTTGTAGGTAAATATAATTTTATTTAAAAATTTTGAATCCTGCTGCATAAACCTAGCTATTTCCAATGCATACTTAGGTCGGTCCTGCATGTTTTGTTCAGGAACATTCTGAACGGACATAAATTTATAAGGATAAAATTTGTAAAATTCTCAGGTCAAATAAATCTTATAATCTGTTTTAATAAGTTCAGATGCCGCATCTGAGATTGATATTTCAGGATTTTCTAAAATTATTTAAAGTAGTAAGTGCTAGTCCAATAGAAAAAGTACAATAATTATTCTAAAAACGAGGATATTCAAAACTTTGTTTTTATTTCGAGCTGCAGTCCTTTTCTTCATTTTAAAGCTTTTTTGTTCAATAAACTTTTTAACTATGTACCTAATAATATCTATAAATGGTACCCGTTGTTAAGGATATAATAATTAATATTGCCTTTGCACTGTCGTCACGTTATTATTGTTACCATAAAAAAGACGCATAATAGCGATTTCTTTTCTTCCGAATGGCCCATCAACAAAAAAGCAATACAAACTACTTTTAGTAGTTAAAATGATAAATTTCAATTTTTTACAATATCAATACGTCAAATTTATTAAAACAATTTTATTGTTTTCATAGTTTCTTGATACTAATTAGGTTTTTTTTAATATATTTAAATTTTAAGCTTAAATATCTCAAAAATGGTTCATCCAAATATCATCAATGTATATATATTTGAAATCAGAAAAAGAAGATCTTTTATTGTAGCGCATAATATACAGGGTGTTTCATTTAAAAAAGTTGAAGTTGCCTATATTTTTCCATTTTTTCAGTGCGATATTTTTTTACTGATAATTTCAAACGATAATACGGAGAAAAACCTGCAATTTTTATAGAAAACATTTTTTTCTGCCTTCAAAAATAAAGGCTCCAAAAGCCACGTAAATATAATCAAAGACCATGTACGCGTTATACACATGATTTTAACTCTTTATTTTACAAATTTTTATGGCCGAGCAAGCTTGAGAGCAAGGTTTTAAAATAATGAGTCAATAAAGTATATTTATGTACGCGTTTACACATGATTTTATATATGGTTTATATGCAGTTAATTTTTTTAAAAATGAAGAAATAAAATTTTATCCAGAGAGGTGATTAATCAGTTACCACAGCAGTTGCTATGAGATAAAGATGTTTATGTTTAAAACATGTCAAATTAGTTGACATTTAAAATATCTGAAAATAGCTAAAATCATTAAAAAAAAAAAAAGATTCAGAACGTAAATAGTATCAAAAACCAAAATGGATATCTTAGAAGTCTTAAAATAAATAAAGGCGACTGCAGCAGCAGTTAAGGACTCCTTACTACCTACAAAGTTAAGAACTTTGTACAAAGAGACATACAAAGCGTACAGACAGTGCTGTAATTAAAAAATGAGGAAGACCGATGAAGACGAAATATTAGCTATATTTAGTACAACCTTTCGAAGTATAAAAGTTCGTTATTATGGAGTAAATACTCAATGCTGCAATCGACAATAAATCTTAGGTGTCAATTTGGTGTTAAATATTTTATAAATTTTTTATATAAAATTTTAAAAATCGTTGTTTGACTATTTGCTATTGACAATGACAGTTATTATTTTACTAATAAAATAAAGAAACTTTATTTTACTAGTACAATAAAGAGTACAATAAAATTGTTCTATAAATAGCACTTTATTGGTCAATCGTTAACATCTTTTATTTGGACAACACAAATACATTTTTAAATCGAAATATCGAAATAAATTATCAAAAACTAAAAGTCTGAAAAGTCTCTAAATTTCAGAAAAGTCAAAAATATTTTTAAAATAAAAACATAGAATCCTATAAAAAAATAGGATTAAAATATATGAATGTAAAAGGTGAAGTCATATTTAGTAATAGAGCAAGAGCCCGCGATGACCAGACTTTCATTATTTTATAAAACCTTAAAGTTTTTTGGTTCATTTCCCTAACATAGATTAGAACGATCAGCGACAATGAAATTTAAATAACGGTTACTTTGGCAAGTCACAGGAAACAAAAGTGTATAAAATGATACCTCGAATTCGTTAAAGTGTAAAGCTCAGTTTTTTTTTATTTTCTTTAAAATATTATAAGAAAGGACTTCATCCAATAATAGACACTTAAAATAGACTAAACTTTCTGCCAGACACACCATAAATTAAATAAATTTAATTATACATTCGTTACATTATGAAAGCTATATTGTATATATGTTAATTGATAAATTATTAGAAGATGTTACCCTAGTAGCTAGGCAGTTTTTAAGGTTTTTACATTTTGCCTTCAATGTATTGAAGGTTTGCCGTAGATGCGAGCGCAAGGCATTATACAGGGTGTCCCAGAAGTAATGGGACACAAAGCAACAGCAGATTCCTTCGATCGAAACAATACAATTTACATAAACTTGCCTTACCCCAAAGTTAATAATAACTTAGATACAGGGTGTCAAAATTTTGTTCTCGTTTTTTCTTAATAATTTCTTAACTAAATAACGGCCGATGAGACACGTGTTATTTAGCATGGACTTAGAGTTTAGAATGTTTAACAAAACGTCATTGTCAGTGTTATTTAATGATTTTAGTAGGCAACCTGTCAAAATCAAAATCAAAACAGTCTAAACCTTTGTCAACTTAGCAAATTGTTAAAAGTTAACACCGATTTAGAATGTTTAACAAAATGTCAGATTTTAACAGGTTGCCAACTAAAATCATTGAATAACAATGACAATGACGTTTTGTTAAACATTCTAAACTGCTAAGTCCATTGCTAAATTTAACAACGCGATTATCACTCGGCCGATAGTGGTACAAAATTGTGGATTTGTGGGTTCTTTAAGGGAGAAATTTAAATTCGTCTATACTTTTGCTGTTGCTGGTAGAGGTCGCCAGCTACGGCCTACCCCACCTGTTTTAGATTGCATAACTTTTTTTGGGCTTAGTATATTTACCTGTTCATTAAAAAAGAAGATAGTATAACTCCTCTGCGTCAAAAATGTTTACCTCAATTAGGTCCCCAGGAGCAACTGTTTCGAGATAAACGCACTTTTAAGGACCCCGCAATTTTCTTGTGGAAAATGGGTTACGACCAATTGTTTTCAAACATTGCAAAGTAATAGTTTTCAACACGCTGATCAAAATCTCCACGGGCATAAACCCCAAAAACCCCTCTAACCCTCCCAAAATTAGCCATGTCACAAGGAATTTGGGGACTTTAAGAGTGATTTTGGAGGGGTTGGGGGGTTTTTGAGTTTTGTTCCCGTGGAGACTTTTAATTAGCGTGTTGAAAACAATTGGCCGAAACCTATTTTTCATAGGGAAATTGCGGGGTCCTTTAAAGTGTGTTTATCTCGAAAACAGTTGCTCCTAGGAACCTAAATAAGGTATACATTTTTGATGCAGAGGGTGTTATAGTAACTTTTTTTTAATGAACAGGTCAATATACTAAGCTTTAAAAAAGTTATGCCATCTAAAACAAGTGGAGTAGGCCATAGCTGGCGCCATCTACCAGCAACATCAAAAGTATAGACGAATTTGAATTTCTCGCCTAAAAGAACCCCCAAATCTCCAATTTTGTACCGCTATGTCATTTAGTTAAAAATTATTACGAAAGAACAAAAACAAAATTAAAAGTTTGACACCCTGT
Source organism: Listronotus oregonensis (assembly GCA_019359885.1). NCBI lineage: Eukaryota > Metazoa > Arthropoda > Insecta > Coleoptera > Curculionidae > Listronotus > Listronotus oregonensis. The sequence goes on along the minus strand of JAHBCN010005753.1, from coordinate 37,905 downwards.
ATCTCAGTTATTATCAACTTTGGGATAAGGCAAGTATACGTTAATTGCATTATATCGACCTAAAGAATCTGCTATTGCTCTGTGTCCCATTACTTCTGGAACACCCTGTATATTAAAGCGGATGCGAGTGAGATAGTGAGTTTGGTCTATTTTTAGTATGATTTAATTTAGATATCCAGCTATCATTTTTTTACCTAGTCTGTAGGTTTGACAAAGCAATTATTGTGACAAATATTGTTTAATTTGGTTTGTGCATTGTTTCTTTTATTGTTAAATAAAAGTTAAGAAAACAAACAAAATTATACCGAAAACTGTTTTTTAAACTTGCTTTTTTAATCCAGGAAGCGTTAAAAAGAATAAATAACATATTTTTTCTTTCGCTGAGTTTAGACAATGATGCTTGTTGAATTAACAATATTTTTTGGATTCCATTATATTCATCTATTTTAAAACAAAACGTTTCAATTGGTTAATATCTCCAACCGTCTTAAAGTATATAATGCCCTTGCAGTCAATTTACTTTTAGTAGTTACTTAAAAAAAACTGACCAGGTGTAACATTCTGTTTTCAAATAAACGAAAACAGTAAAAGTCCAAAAAACATCTTTTATTTAATAATTTTGCTTTTCTCTAAATGTATTACCTAAATGATGAAATAATGGGACCTAAATATAAAATATTTTTTTTCATTGCAGTCATAGACAACAAATGCTTTTGTTTGGTCATCAACACTTTAAAATGAAAATTACATTGAATTGAAATATTAAACAATATACTTTTCACAAAACCAAAATAGGTTAATAATTAAAATTTTTGTAACAAGTGTCAATCTGATGAATACGCATCATACTTTAGGGGCATTTGCTCCTAAGTATAATTCCAAGGCTAAGTCATTCGAATCGTTTCTCTTTTCTTTTAAAAGTTAACTTTATGTGACTTGATTTTACTAACTAGAAAAAATATATCATACAATACCCTTAATAAATTTAGTACTTTGCACTAGTTAAAAATGAATTAATATAAAAGGTAAAACTGTGTTATTATTTACCTTTTTGCTGCAATGTACTTTTTTACCATTTTACACATAATAGTCAAAAATAAAACGCTGTTTATTTACAACCGCATACAACGAGGCGCATTGAAATTCAGAGACCAATATAAAAATTTTATGATGAAATACATGTTCGTCATATTTCTACAAATTATGAACGGTTTCAATTTAAAATTGCACTTTACCAACCAATTAAATTAAAAACGGCTTGATGATTATGGGCCATTTTTACAATTTTAACTTAATAAATTAATTTTAAATTTCATATTGTATTTAGAAGTTGGGTGATGCGTTGTTCATACATACTAAAAACTATAAATAAAGAGCACCTAGAATGAATATTTTAAAAATTGAGTTATGTGTTAACTTAAGTACTTTCTTACAATATTTAAATATTTTTAAACAATCAAAATAAACCCAGTTTTTATGTGTCAACTTTTAACAAAATGTAGAAAAAGATTTCAACGAAAAACTGGAAGATAAATATGACAACCAACCGTGCCAAAAGTCGGCAGTCCTGGGATTCAAAAATGTGTAGTTAGAGGTCGGCAATCGGATTTCTCTATTTGAGGAGAGGTACGTTCAAACCAAGTTACGCGAGTTGGTTAGTTCACGGTGTCCCAAGTTCTCCAATGGTCTAAGATCCGGCCGGTTAAATCTGCAGGTACTGTATTTGGATAAAACTTAATTTTCATAAATAATACCTTATAGTAGAATAGATTATAGAAGTGTTTCGTAGCCAAATTTTACCGCAATTACCTGATTGTAAATGTATTGTAACTTATTTGTGGTAATACATTTCGGATACATGTTTATTAAATTAATCTAGCCTTATTTGAAACAAGATAAGTCAGCCGCATACTCCAGGTAGCCAGGTGTTTATTTACACTTACTGTTTTTTGGGTAAATTATACAGGGGCCCTGAATATGGGGCACTCTTTGGATTTTTGCCTAAATATTAAAGTATACTTTTTTCCTATGCTTTTTAGCGTAAATACATTGAAAATAAGGCGCCATCATGGAATTTTATTTAAGTAAATAAGATTAAAATAAAGCTAAGTTTATAATTTACTATGATTGGTTGAAAAATAAGTCTTTTCCCAAAATGAATCCATAAATCAGTATTCAGCCGCATTATTGTAATAAACATATTTGACAAGAAAAAGTGCAGAAAAAGAAAATAATAAGAAACAATACGATTTTTGTTTAAAGTCCAGAAGATATAAAAAATACGTGTTATTATAATTATTTTTTTACTCAATATGGACCACAGCGTCATGTCATGTTAGCCTTAATCCTGGAAATTGCTCTTGGTCTTTAATTGAAGGTACAATTAAAATTAACATGGTTTCTTGGCTGGACAATAACATCTGTCCTTAGGTCAGTCAGTAGTTTAAAGCTATATTGTCGACATAATCCCACGTGACCCTACTAAGATGTCGTCCGTGTAGGGTCCTTTTCATTTCACAGCTTTTCCTGGTTAGTTTAGTGGTGCTGGTACACTTTTTCTTTTTTAACCAAGGTTGGGATATTGCTAAATGTAATGAAAAAGTTTTAGATAGCTTCTCAATATAAAACTTAAATCAGTAATTTTTTTACTCTTATTTATATTTGTAAATCTCTTGGCTCCTACAGACACGCAAAGCATTGTTCATTGGCACATCAAGTCTTGTATTATGTGTACCCCACTAGTGCTGTAATTTTCTGTTACAAATTTTAAGCGAGTCTTACACAAGCTAGAAATTTTAAAGGAATAACCAAATATAAAGCATTTTTAGGTGTTTAGTGCCTTAAACAGACTTTTATTCATAACATGATTGATTTTTTTTTACTACATCGATTTTTGTATAATTAATATTTATAATATTATTTAGTGCTCTTTTAAGTACTAAATATGTACGGCTATATCAGCTGAACAAGGCCATTATTTTTGATCGGTCTCCAAATATTTGCATTAATTTCCATTCAATTCTATGACACTTGACTAAATTGGAGAATCGTTTGAATACGGATTGTGTTAGGCTATATTCAAATTTTGTTAGCAATTCCACTACATAATTAAATCCATGATGATATGCATATATATGTGCTTATTATGGAAGGCTGGCGTTTTAATCCCATGCTTTATGTATTCATTATAAAATTATAAAGCTGTTTGTAAGCAACCAGCTTTATAAAGTGCATTTTAAATAAAGGAAGATTAAACAGTAACCCTTCAAGAGAATTTTTAACCGGAATGGTTTCTTTTTATTTAATGTTTTTAAAGACTTATTTATTGATGCTAAATTAATTGAAAAAAAACACTCTTTAATCTTATGTTATATCTAAATCGTTAACTTTTTTGTTAAATTTTATTTTTAACAAAAAAATTACAAAGAATCAACATAAAACTAATTTTAAGCAGGAAGATATTAAGGAAATATGATTTTTGGTTAAAAGTAGGTCGAAGACTATAAAATTGAATAATATTTTTTTTCGTAGTTGCGCGTTTATTTGATATGGTTTTTTAAGGTTCCTACAAATCATTTAATATCGTCATGTCTGTCTGTCGGTACGTCTGTTGGCAAATTATAGTCTCAAGTCTGCCACGAGACGTTTTAATCTATCATAAAGAAATTTTAAAAAGTACAGTCAAGAAATGCTATCCTGTTTTATTAAAAAAAAAACATATTTTAGGTGTATGCAGCATTTAAAACTAGGTTAGGGTTAGGTTTAAAGTGAGTGGACTTTTTACGCCCTCCACCGCGACCGCTTGTTCTATTGTGGCTCACACCTATTTATATTTCTCCCCATAGGACTAAACTTCTAATAAATCCGATATCAAATTGGGACAGAGTTCTTATCTCTTCCTTACTCGTGCCGCTACCGGACACGAGCACAATATGTGTTCTGGTGTCCCTGTCTCCTGGAAAGTATGACGAGCAGACGATTAGATTCGTCATGCCCTCCTCTCCCGGTATAGTGACGTGGGTAGGTACCAGGTCCTTGTTACAGGAACCAGATGTTTCTTCTGAGGCCGTATCTCCGGCCTTTCTAGCCAGGGAACCCGTTTTCCTATAAAAGCTGGTTTTGTCCGCTTTCTGTTTAATTCAGGGATCCCTTCTAAGCACCTGTTTGTTCGGGATGGATTAGCCCTTCCCCGAAAGACAGTGCTCTGTAACTTCAGGGGCACCTTGCGAAACGAATTCGCCCGTTTCGGTCGGCGCACCTTTGTCTGCTTGTGATCTTGGGTGGCACCTCTCGAAACGGATTTATCCGATTCGCTCAGCTCACCTTTGTCACTTTTTTCCTATGAAAGCGGTTTTGTCCGCTTTCTGTTTGGAGCTAGGGAAGTAATAGTCCACCACGGCAGAGCCCCGCATTACCACAGTAAGGCTAGATACTCCGAGAGGCCGCCCTGTATTTCAGAGAAACCGTTGGAGACACCTGTTTAAGGCACAGGATGTCATTTACTCATCAGCACGGTTGCTAACACCTTGAGTTAAGCCTTGTGTTCGTCTTAGCTTCGGATCCTGTTCCATACGCTGGTAACTAAGTTGCCGATAACCGGCAACTCCAGCGCATTTTACAAAATATCCTACTGGGCCCAACCACGACATCGACGTGCGAACACAGCGGTGGGACACGTCTGTCGGTACGTCTCACAGTACTTTAAGGTATAGGAAATTTTGGCAAAAATCATAACTTAAATATTAAGTTACAAATATACGTTTGTATTTATTTTTAAGTTAAATTGAACCATTAGCTACAATATTATATAAAAAAAGTTAAATATTAAGAAAAAGGATACACAGAAACCAATGCGTAATAGTTGAGTTATATGGAATACTTATTTATTTTATCAGCCTTTATACTTTAAAAATATAACAAATAAGGATAATGTAATTAAAGATGACTAATGACAATTGGAAATAGCAAATAGTAAGCTAATACTTTAAACTTTATTCTCTTTCACTTTCACTAGAAGAAATTTCTTCAAAATCGGTTAGATCTAATGTTGGCAAGTTAAGGGAATCACTATCTACTATAGTTTCGTTTACTATGTAGTTGAATATTTGGTCTTCAAAAGCTTGAAACTTTTTAGTTTTAATTTTGCGAAGACTAGAGATATGCGGATCAGACGTTAGTAACAGCCTATTAATCAAATCCTTATTGGTATTTATTCTGTAGGATTTTCTTGTATGATCTAAGCGATTTCTTCGAATTTCTTTGTGAGTTGCTTCTAAAGCTTCTTCAGATAACATACCTATGGGTAATTCAATTGAAGAAATTATATCTTTACCATGCATTAAAAGTTTGTGGAGACTGGTGGGCATGTAGTACCACTGTAATGTTTTAAGTAAATATCTTTTGTTTTCTTTATTAATGCATCAAATTTATCTAAAACTATGTGTCTACCACTTGACAGTATTATTTAAATTATTCCCAAATTGCAAATTAACTCCTCCTCTAACCCCGTAATTTGGGAACTCAGTTTCGGATCACTAAAAAAGTTCCTTGCCGTATTACCGTCATTCGTTGTTCCGTAGCCTTGTTTTACAACATCAACAAGAAGACCCATTTTTGTCCTTAACTCCCTCTGAATGTCCTCAAGCATAGTTTTCTTTTCTGGACCACGCGCTTGCCAAGATTTAAACGGCAATCTATAGGCGATATGCAAACAACATTCGAAACAACGAATCCAGCAATGCAAAGAAGAGAGACCATATTTATAATTCTCAGGATTTGGAAGTCTTTTAGCAACCGAATCCAAATTAATTTTTGAGGGCTTAGCACCACAAATAAAACAGTTTGACGTAGCATGTGTTTCCGACACAGAATCAACTGCACTTCCATCAAGCATCGTGAACAGCATTTGATAGTTTATTTTTAAAATGTTTTCTTCTTGTGCAACCTCATAGTCTATAAGGTATCTATACAAGAACTCATTCGTGCTTCTTCGTTTTTAACAACATCCCTACTTTCCTTGATAAAAGCTAATCGGATTGGTCTACAAAATAGGGTTGATGATGGACGGGGATTTTTCCAGATTATGTTCTTAGACGCTGTTTCTATTATTTGTAGGGGCACAAATGCAGTGACAAATAAGAAAAAATAGAAAGTTGTGCTATCATCAAACTGCTGTTTGTACATGCTATGCCCCGAGCTACCATCGAACCCCCATTTGCAAATTAAACGTAAAGAACCATGAGATGGAAGCTTTTCTTTTACGCTCAATAGAATCCTACCTACTGTTTTATCTAACACCTCCTGTTAATTTACCTCAACTACACTGTCTGTTGTGATAATGTTATGTGGCAATAAATCTTTTTTGTATTGCCTAAGTTTGTTAAGTGTTGGATAACACTCGCTGTGGAGACCATTTACAACAGAACGAAGAATAATGTATTTGTATTCTGACAAATTCAGATCCAGATACAAAGCTAACGTTTGTTCTAAAGAAAGAAATTTTCTGGTGGATTTACTAGGATAATTTGACAGCTTTGCAGATATGTCGGCAGCATACCGTAGCTCTTGAGGATCTTTAGTAGCAACCAGCTCAGCAACACGACGTTTTTTGCACGATCCGACAAATTATGAAATTCTTTTGAAGGCCTTCCGCGACTAGGTCCCGGCTGACAATGGATGTTTTTACTTAGATACGCCGTAATACTTCCCGGTAATGGTATTTTAGTGTTTAACCAGTTCTTATATTTGCTGACAAATGCTCCTCGTTTTCGAGAACAATCTATCCACCTTGTCTTGAATTTTAGGCAGTAATACTCTGTCAACCTTTCTACTTCCCTCTGAACTTCTTCTGGAGGATTAGATATTGTTAATATTGAAAAGATCTTCTGGCACACTGACGATTTTTTCTCATTTTTATCGCTAGAGACCCAAGTATCAAATAATGCGCCTGGAGTGACATCTGGGATACACTCTAAAAAATAAACGTATCAACTATACCTGCAGCGTTCTGCAAAAACTTACTATAAAAGCAAAGAGAGCATAAATACATCTATCTAAACTTGCTAACCACGTCTAATAACCTGCATGCCAAAACACAACTCATTTTATTTTAAATAACTTGTTATAATGCGCGACAACGACCACCTGACAAACAGGACTAATACTTACCTGCGTAAACAGACATGTTAGAGCCTGCGTTTACAAGAGCAGGTTTTACGTATCGATGTATTTCTGTCACTATTAAAAAGTGTCATGATTTTTTTTGTGTTTCTCTTAGTATCAAGCGCTTTGAGCATAACTCATTTTTTATTTATTGCTACAGGTTGAAGACAAGTACTGTGCGTGTGTCTGTTTGCAATTATAGTCTCACGTGTGCCAATTTTAAAAGTACTGTCAAGAAATGATATCCTGTCTATTTTTTTAAAAAACATATCTTAGGTGTATGCTACATTTAAAACTAAGATACTATTACTTTTACGTGTCGGTGCATATCGTTAAAAATATTTAACCCAGCCTAAGTGAAGAGTATTTCACTGTTTACTCTATTAACTTCTCCCTTACTTGTTTAAAAATGTAATGCTAAAGTAGGCAAAATCTTGTCTTTTTTACTTCGTTGACCGTGTAGGTGTAAGCTTCTCTGAAACTTCAGCCTTATGGAGTTGAGATGGAATTACGAAATCGATTTAAACCAGGATTAAGGCAAATAAGGAATTGCGCTTGGATAATTTAAGTGTAATTATATATTTCATTATAACTTTATTCGAGTATATATTATTCCAAATACTAAAAAGATCTTTAATGGAAATTTAATTTAATACTTTAATAATAAGCTTTATAAAAAAAACTTTAAATCGTTAAATCATTGAAAATTTAATATGATCTTTTTTTATGTATTCCTACAAGCAGAAATGGAATTCGATAGAATGGTATTGTCAAAATAATTTTAATTTTTTTAAATTCCAATGTATTGGTACAGTTTAAAAACATTTGTATATTACGTTCTTTATAAAGATTATTCATAAATAAGTTAAAGTTAATTGACTGTTGAAGATAAAAAAAAACATTTATTTTCCTTTGTATGGTAATCTTTACAATAAATTAGTGCCTAAGCTTTTATCTGAGTTATTTTAAGAATATGTTTTTCAAAGATATCTTGGAATACTCACCTGATATTCTATTCATAAGTCAAAAAAGATACATAAAAAAGTGGTGTTATCCACAAAATACACGTGCTACAACTGATACCAAGCTTAGACATAACAGTAAAAGATCAATAATAACATTATTACTTGTTAAGTAAAATTAGCTTAAAAACAGTTTAAAGTAAGTAATCGTCATTAAAAGTCTATTTACCGGAATACAGCTTTAATCCTTATATTGGAGCACTAGTTACCTAAAACTTACTAACACACTAAATTTTAAGTTCTTTTTCCCTTGACAAGTGCCCCATAATTTTAATAAGTCAATGAGTAAGTGAGTCAGTCGGTAGAAAAATGGGCGATTCTTAAATTCGAATATCTCGGAACACACTTTTCTAATGTTTTTACAGGTAATTAGAATACTTATGTAAATTCACCTACTAAATATAATATCTTTATATGAAACTATAACGAAGATATAATAGGGGAGAAGATGCTGAAACATTTTGTGTAATATACACACTACGTGCATTAGGCCTAAAATTAATAATGTGTTACACAATAAAAATATCGTGTGTTTTGGCGTTATAGATAGTCTAGTCAAGAAGTGTGTTATTGGCGAAAAATAGCTAGAAGGCTTCGAAAAATATGAGCTATAGCTCATTCGACGCGGAATGCAAATTTAAAAAGACGTTTTAAGTATTTTTTCCGCCAATAAAAATTGCACTTGTTATAAACAAAAAACAAAATAAAAAAGTCATTTTGATTTGTGATATAACTTAAAAACCATAAGAGATAGAGAAGATTACAAAAGAGATTCTTGAAGAGGATGAAATTTCCGATAAAAAGTCCAGACTCCCTGAGTTTTATCTCCATTATTTATCATTTTAATTTAACTCTGAAAATGGGCCTCCGCGCGACATTTTTGGTTGCGCGGTCGGCGTCAAAACCGAGTACGTCACACAATTTTTTTTGGTATTAAATATTAATTTAAAAAAAAATAAAAAATGATGGTGTATTCAGAACACTTAAAAGAATTTATTTCCGTTGAATATTTAACTTAAGTTCATTTCTTAACAAGTTAGATAACTGTCAATTAACAAAATTGTTTTGAACTTTTGTCCTTATTGTACATTAAAAAAATGCTTACATAATTGTCGTGTAAATTTTTCGCTTGCTGAAGCCCTTCTTACATACATACTTAACAAGATTACCCTTTAAAAGTTTTAAAATATTTAATCCTTTGTTTATAATAATTTTATAACTTTAACAAAACATAAAAAATCAGAGTAATATTGTTATAAAGTTATTATAAATAAAGGATTAATTAATATTATAATATTTAAACTTTTATGGCATGGATCTTGTTAGGTATGTACAGGGTCTTTGATTATATTTACTTGGCTTCTGGAGACTTCATTTTTGAAAACATAAAAATTGTAGGTTTTTTTTATGTTATCTTTTGATATTATCAGTAAAAAAACATCGCAATAAAAAATGAAAAAATATAGGCAACTTCAATTTTTTTTAAATGGAATACCCTGTATATTATGCGCTACAATAAAAGATCTTTTTTTTTCTGATTTCAAATATATATACATTAATGATATTTGGATGAACCATTTTTGAGATATTTAAGCTTAAAATATCAAGAAAGCCATGAAAACCATACATCCCAAGCAACACAGAATCGTCTAATAAACGTTTAATTTCGTATATACCACTAGTAAAGTTTATTTCTAACCTTTAATATAGGTTAAAATGTCCGCCAATATAGGTATATTAATATTGCATACTATCCAAATTTTAGACCTTGAAAGTATACTTTATTTATAATATAAAATGAGAATTAAAAAGCGGTTTCTAATAAACCCTATATATTGGTATATAATATACAAAACTGTAACGTTTACTAAACACGTTAAAAAAGTTACATAAAATAAATCAAATATTGACGTATACGAAAAACGTTTATTCTGTATGTATAATATAGGTATATGTATTAGGTAATACATTCGTTTAGACTTACTAAATCTAAAAAAAAAAAAAAAATAATTAAATAAATAAAATAACAAATTCTCAAATCAAAAGGACGCAACTGGTAACACTTAACACTGCACTCTAAAAAAAAGTAATAAAAAACACAACAAAAACTGTATAGAACATAAAAAACAGTTGAAACTTTAAAAAATTCTAGAATCAAACATAATAATAGAGTCTTTCACGTTTTGGCATTATTGTATCGTTGTTTGGACAGTTTAAGCCAATCTTATGCCTGTCCGATAGCTTTGTTGTGAGTTCTCCGACAAATGCAACTCCCTGCACCTGGTCCTTACCTTGAAACGAAATTTTGACCGTTCTGTAAAAAAAAAAAGAAAACCCAAAGTCACTAAAAAGTAGAGCTGATCTTAGTGTTTTTTTGCATAATAAATTTATTGTTAGGGTAGATTAAAGATAGCCCAAACCAACGCGGGATGCGGGATGCGGGAACGGGACGGGGGCGAAACGGATGCAGAACCATTTCTACAGCGGGATATGAATATATTTACACCAACGCGATGTGAATACATACATATATCCCGCTGTAAAAATGGTCCCGTATCACAAAACGATACCCCATATCCATGAGGAATATTTTGTGTCCAAATTCATCCCGCCCCGTCCCGTTCCCGCATCCCCTTGGGGGAACTTTAGCAAGTGCGGTTAGTGAAATGTATTTGAAATTACCATTCAGTGCTTTGCATGTAATGTTCCTTAAACGAATGGTTCCTAGGTTGGTCTGGTGATTTCGGGACTACCCGCCCAGTTAAATGCCATTCCGACTCTATTTAAATAACAAACTTAACATTTCATTACGGAATTTCTTATGGTAGATCCCCCAATGGATGCTAGTCTGTTCTCTAAAAAAATAAATAATATAAACCACAAAAATACATAATACAGTAAATTAAAGGTATATATTAAAAAGTTTATAAATGGTGTTTAAAAACGTATAGTAGACCATTAAATAACCAACATAGAAGATATATTTCAATAATTTTTATTTTAGTGTACTAAAAATTAAAACAAAACAGGTGTAAGGTGTGACATTAACCTAATCCAAATGTTTGAGCCATAATCATTCCTTATAAATAAGGTATAATAGGGGTTGAGAGATCAAAACGAAAATTTCCGCAACAGGTTCAGCGGCCATTTTTGCCGACTTCATCAAATATTACATCAACAATCCTAACCTAATATATATGTAATATGTATAGCTATTGAAGTGATATGAGCATAATTAAAATAAAGGTAAAAAGTTGGGTACTTACTTTATTAGCAGTCGGAAAAACAATGCACTGCACAATATTTTACAACAAGAAACATGACGCCGGCCGACGTTTTGTTTAGAGGCTTTCGGCGGCCATTGAATTTCATAAATCACGTCGAAGTGTCGAAGGTCGAAGGTCAAAAGCCGAGGAGAAAAGCGACTAACCATCACGTGTCGTTATTGTAAGGTTTATTGGCTGTTATTGGAATAATCCGAACGGATGAGTAAATTTTGTAGATTATTGGTACGTTTATTTTTAGGGAATTTTAGACAAATTTTTAATGTAGCACAAAGCCAAATATTTACAAATATTAACATTAAATTAAAATTATAAAAAGAATTACTAAACCAATGATTTTGTCATGGAAATGATAATAATGATTTTAAAGCAATAATAGTTAGTTTTATATTAAAAAATAATCTATAATAGACGTAGATTATGCTTTAGTTTCCCGTTGAAATTTTAGTAAATATAAAAAAAAAACCTTTTTAAAATACTCAAAATAAGCGTGTTTCATGAGGTTATATCATTAATAATTCCTAATATAAACATATTTTTTGTGCATTTTTTTTTAAAAACCACATAAATGGAAATAATATAAGGTATAATATCATTTTTAAAATTTTACGATATCAAAAGATGATATGACATACGTTGAATGTACGTTAAAATATGCACGTGATTAAAATATGTTTAATATAGGTGTTAAATATCCCAAAACCAAAAATACACGATAATATCGTTTAATAAACGTTTATTAAACGAAAATCAAATTCGTGTTTGCTTGGGATTGTTTTAATAAATTTAACGTATTAATATGGTAAAAATTTAATTTTTTCATTTTAACTATTAAAAGTAGTTTGTATTGCTTTTTGTCGAATGGCTATTTAGAAAAACAAAAAATCGCTATTATGCGTCTTTTTTATGGTAACAATAATTGTGAGCAGTGCAAAGGGGGAATATTACTTATTATATCCTTAACAACGGGTACCATCTGTAGATACTATTAAATACATAGTAATCAAGTTTATTGAACGAAAAAGCTTTAAAATGAAGAAAAGGACTGCAGAAGGAAATGAAAACAAAGTTTTGGATATCCTCGTTTTTTTCAGGATAATTATTATAATTTTTCTATTGGGCTAGCACTAACTACTTTTAATAATTTTAAAAAATTCCAAAAAATCAATCTCGAATGCGCCATTTGTACTTAATAAAACAGATTATAAAATGTATTTAAACTTAAAATTTTTCAAATTTTATCCTTATAAATATATGTCCGTTCAGAATCTTCCTGAACAAAACATGCAGGACCGACCTTAGTATGCATTGGAATTAGCTAGGTTTATGCACCAGGATCCAAAGTTTTTAAATAAAATTCTATTCACCGACAAGTCTTCCTTCACTTCAACAGGAATGTTTAATCACAAAAATTAACATTATTGGTAAAGAGAAAACCCTCACCAAATTCAGCAACATAACAATTTTATTGTTTCCATGGCTTTCTTGATGCTAATATAAAACTTTTTTGTAATTTATTAATAATTCAACCTATAATATCTAAAAAATGGTTCATCCAAATATCATCAATGTATATATATTTTGAAATCAGAAAAAAAAGATCTTTAGTTGTAGCGCATAATATATAGGGTGTTCCATTTAAAAAAATTGAAGTTGCCTATATTTTTACATATTTTCATTTCGATATTTTTTTACTGATAATTTCAAAAGATAATATGAAAAAAATTCTACAACTTTTATATAAAACATTTTTTCTGTCTCTAAAATAAAGGCCTCAGAAACCACGTAAATATAATTAAGGACCCTGTATATAAGAAGGGCTGCACGACACGAACAATTTATACGACAATTATTTAAACTTTTTTTTATTAATGTACAGTGAAGACGAAAGTTCGAAACAATTTTGTTAATTAACAATTGCCAACTTGTTAAAAAATTAACTTTAAGTTAAATTTTTAACGGAAATAAATTTTTAAAGTGTTCTAAATACACCACAATGTTTTAAAATTTTTTAATTAATATTTAATACTTAAAAAAGAATTATTTAGTGTGACGTACTCGGTTTTGACGCCAAGGGCGCATTCAAAAAAGTCGCGCGGAGGCCCATTTTTAGCGTAAAATTAAAATTATAAATATTGATAATAGAACTCCGGAAGTTAAGACTTTTTTATTAGAAATTTTCTCCCCTTCTAGGATTTTATTTGCAATTTTCGCTTATTCTTGGTTTTGAGTTTTCATCAAAAATCGAAATACCTTTTTTAATTTAGTTTTTTGTTAACAATAATTGGAATTTTTATTGGCAGAAAAAATCCTTAAAACGCCTTTTCACGCACTCAGCGTCGAATGAGCTATCTCTCATATTTTTTAAAGCTTCCAACTATTTTTTGTAGGAAACACACTTTTCGACCAGACTTATATTAATATTACATGAATTGGTTTTTAAGTTTTAAAAGGAAAATATATAAAAAGCGCTAGAAATGTATACTATTTTTTAATTTACTTTTAATTTAATTTTTTCCAGCAATTATGGCGTTGAATATTTTATGTAAACCATTAACATTCTAAATTCAATTTCTAGTTTAGTTAATTTAGGTTTCGCAAAACAAAAATTTAATTATGTTTACTACACCCAGTTGCCAATCAGATAAAATTATTGAATTAAATACACAGTTCTCATATTTAATTGTGGTTAATGTTGTTATGAACTATAAAGTAACAACTATTTGCTATACAGCATAGTGTTGTTACAAGACAATCCGAACAATATTAACTCTTTATTATGGTGAAAAAGGGAGGACTGGAGTCGAAAAACGACCGACCTTCTCCGGGCTGACATCTTTTGGTACACCGATGGCTCCAAAACCAAGGACGGTGTTGGAGCTGGAATATATGGACAGAGGCCGAGGGCGAGTTTTCCTTTAGCCTGGGCACTCTCGCAACCATATTTCAAGCGGAGGTATTTGCTATTGAGATGTGTGCTAGATCGCTGGTTGATCGGTACTGCACACGTAAGACAATTAAAATATTCTCCGATAGTCAAGCAGCTCTTAAGGCTCTTAAATCCAGCCGGTACAATTCGAAAACCGTCTGGAATTGCAAGATGCGCTGACCAAACTGGGTCCTGGACACACCGGCCTAGAGGGTAATGAATCCGCAGACCTCCTTGCTAAAAGGGGGCGAAGACAAAATTCACAGGGCCGGAACCGGTCATCGGTATATCTTATAGAACGGCCAAGCAGTTCATATCAGCTTGGACACAAAGAGAAAATCTTCGGTACTGGCATGGACTTCCTGGTCTCAGATACTCGAAGACCTTCATAAGCCCACCAAACCAACATTGTACTGTCAAACTACTGGAGCAATCAAGGGAACACCATAAAACTCTAGTGGGACTGTACAGGGTGATCAGTTAAGGGTAGCGAGCGGCCATATCTCATAAGATATTGGTCGTATAAATTTGAAAAAAAAAATCATAATAAAAGTCGCAAAAACAAATTGCTGGAAATTATTTTTGAGTTTGTCAAACGTCCGCTAGGGGCGTTACAACCACACCAAGTAGAAAAATGGGATTTTTATAGAATTATATTTTAATGAAAGTATATCGATTATATTTTTTTTCATTTACTGACCGTTTCCCCATTTTTTGTCAAACGTTTTGTTCTATCTATCAAAATAAGCGGGGGGGGAAGTTCAATTGTTTTTTTAAACAAACCAAGATTTCTCCGTTTCTTTTGACCGATTTTAGCAAACTTAGGCTCGTATAAGAACATAATTTGCACTACAAAACGCTTATTTGGTTTTAATTTTTGACTTTTGCTGTCGCCGCTAGATGGCGTTAACTGAAATGGTAGCAATTTTTGATTTTTTTTAAAAAAAAAAAACAAATGTAATGGTATATTAATTTTTTATACTTAAAAGAGGATAAATTTCTCTATAATTTAAAAAAAATTTATTATCTACCTTTTTTTGAACGTTGATATTGACCAAAATATAATTTCATTACATTAAAAATGCACGCCACGTTTTTTATAAATATAAAAATCAGTTTTGTAATCGCTTATTAGTTGCTAACAAAAAGAATTCCTGACTTTTTTGTTGAAAACGTTTTGGATTGAAAAAAATTAAAATAGGTTTACATACTGTTTACAATGATAATTATAAGGTAACAGTATGTAAATCTATTTTATTTTTTAATCCAAAAACCGTTTGTTTAACGAAAAAAAGTCAAGGGTTTTTTTGTTAGCAACTAAAAAGGGTTCTGATTTTTTTTTTTTGAAAAAAAACAGTGGCGGGATTTTAATTAATAAAATTATTTTTGGAATATACTCAAAAAAAAAGGTGATAATAAATTTTTTTATTAAATTATAAAAGAAATTTATCCCTTTTAAAATAATAAAAATTAATATACCATTTGTTTAAAAAAACTCAAAAATTCTACCTTTTCAGTTACGCCATCTCCACACAAAGTCAAAAATTCAAAAAATAAGCGTTTTTAAAATTAGATACAAATTTTAAAATTGGCAAAAGAAACGGAATTTGGTTTGTTTAAAAAAATTTTTCCCCTCCCTTTTTAGGAAACAAAATTTGAAAAAATGAAAATTTTAAATTGAAAATGATATCTTTCCATAAGACAAATTTCTATAAAAATTCCATTTTTCCCTGTTGGTTGTTATAGCGGACGTTTCAAATTGAAAATAATTTCCAACAATTTCTTTTGGCGACTTTTATTAGATTTTTTTCTAAAACTATACGACCAATATCTTCAAATATGGGCTCGTTACCCTTAACTGATCACCCTGACACGGGACACTGCAGATTAAAATATCACATGCGACAAGATCGGCCTAGCGGAAGACGCCGAATGCCGCATGTGCATGGAGGGATAATCGGCGGAACACATACTGTGTTCGTGTCCAGCAATGGCACGATTAAGATTCGCAATCCTCGGCAATGACACCTTGTTGCCGGGGGAGGTGAAAGATCTCTTCCCAACAGGATCATCAGATTTATTAAGGAATCTGGACCTGGTGG
Source organism: Listronotus oregonensis (assembly GCA_019359885.1). NCBI lineage: Eukaryota > Metazoa > Arthropoda > Insecta > Coleoptera > Curculionidae > Listronotus > Listronotus oregonensis. Next base: position 21,407 of record JAHBCN010005753.1, on the reverse strand, counting down.
AAGAAATATAAAAAGGTGTGAGCCACAATAGACCGATCGGTCGCGGTGGAAGGGTGTTATACCCACTCACTTTAAACCTACCTACCTACCTACAGTAAAATTAAACCTAAAACCAGACTATATTTTTTGTTAAATTAATAAAGAGCATTATTCCAAAAAAAAACTTGTTTTTGCTTTATTAAATTAATTCCAAGTAAAAGACTCTTTAAAATATATTTTCTATAAAAATAAACCTGTCTAAACTGGCTTATTTCAATAAAGAAATAATATATATATATATTTTTATATAATAATATAATATTATATTATATATATATATATATTTATTATATTATTAAATATATAATACAAGGAAATTAAAGCAAATATATAATATATAATATATATTATTCTAGTTTTTCAGAATCAAATTTTTAAACGTATTAAAAAGATATTTATCCCGCTTTTTTTTAAACGCGAGTGAAACGAAAATTAAGCAATAATCGTTTAAGAGTGTAATTTTTTTTCTATTCATTCCTGTTAGCTGAGAATTGGTATTTCATTTAGAGCGCATAATAATATTTATCACTTTGGTTTTTAAATTGGATGGTATTTAAACCGACATTAAGTAATAATCGTTTAAAGTTTAACAATATTTACCTGATTTTACATGTTAGATTTTCAAAAAAGAGTTGTGTTTTTTAATTGTATGATTTGTAGTATATATGTATTTATGTATGAATGTATGTTTGCCTACGTATTTTTCCGAAACTAATAACGGATTGTAAACATTCTTTTTTAAAGACATATATTTACTTTAACTTAGAAAACAGTAAAGAATTCATTAAAATCGGTTCAATAGTTTTTATGATATGATCTAAAAAGGAAAAAAAATTAAAACCTTTGTCAAATTCAAAAAATCTTTTAATTTTTACAATAAACCTATTAAAACCTATTACAAAAAAATTTCAATATATTGTCGCGTCAATGAAGTTTTTTCTCAGAAGCCCTTAAGAACTGTTCCTATTTTAATAATCTTTCAAAATTTTCAAAGTCAGAATATTTTGGCAAAGCATATTAATCTTTTATTTTTAAACATACATCTTTAAAATTTGGAAATAATACATTGTGTTAGTTAATGCCAATTCTGTATGTATAAGCATCGGCCCATGACTTTGGATTTAACATAAAATATCGTGAACTTTGATATTTCATAATTAACGTTTTCACGCTGTTTTCTTGAAAACTAACAAATATTGGTATTAAATATAATAAAGGTTTTAATAAAATGTCATGTAAAATTTAAATCTTGCAAAATATACAGAGTGATCCATTCTTTTAAACTTCGTCATTCTTTAGTTTTGGTTATTATCTAAAGTTCTAAAATGATTGCATTACTTAGCTGATCAGTACAAACTCAAAAATGTTATTTTTGTAAGACAAAACTTTTCCAACACATACATAATAATATAATAAATTATAAATCAGCTCAACATTTCGTTGGGTTTCACGTATTGTTTAAATCCTTGTGCTGATATAATTAATAATAACGAAGATATTTGGACAAACAAAATGACAATATTTTTAATTTGTCTGGCCAGTTAAATTTTATTGAAAAAACCAAAGTAAAGAATACTAAGTTAAATTTAACATTAATAGTTTTGTGAGTACCCTCAGAAAGCAATAGATAGCACCATTTTAAATTATGTAAACAATGTGTTATTTTCTTTCTATAAAATAATTTAAATTGTTTTTTTTTGTTATATTGGTTTTTATTTTTCTGGTTTATTATCGGTTTTGTTTTATTTACAACTTTGAAATTAGGAACTATATTCTTAAAAAATATTTTGTAAATAAACTAAATCGCAAAATATGAAAAAAAATTTTTTTTAGATTTAAATTCGTTCCAGTAACTCTTTTCTCGTTTCTTCAAATTTTCAAATCAGAAATTAGAATCCTATTTTTAGAGAAATATTGCAGTTATCTTCGGATTACCAAGCTTCTTGTTTATCTTTTGACAAAACCTTTATTGTTTAAACTGGTTTAGTAAGATAAATCTCTATTTTAAAGTTTAATTAAAGGTTTTCGCTTTTTTATTTTAATTTTGAAGAGTTGGTTAGGTTTTTATTAATTTGATCATATGTACAATTACAATATAAACAGCGAAAAATAAATATTTCTTTATATGTTGTTGTACAAATAAAAAAAATCGTTAGCTTAGATACTCTCAACGTGTAAATAAATATTTACGATATTTATATAATTATTATATAAATTAGGTCTCTTTAAGAATATTTTAATGACCGAGCGAGCTTGCGAGCAAGACTAGGTAGTAGTTATAAAATAACGTCGTGGTGGCCACCGTTTCTAAGGTGCTGGAAATGCAACATTTGCATGTTTGTTTGGAGGTGACGGAACAACTGGGAAAAAAAAAATATTAAACGAAAACCCGGCACTCCCCCTTTTTTGGGTTTTAGGTTTATAAATGTATATAAAATTTTTCCGTAGGATATAATACCATATATAATCTTCGGCTGTCAAAAAGATAAAAAAAAAAAAATGATGAGTCAATAAAGCTGTTTATGAACCCCGGGGTTTTCGTATCACCAAACTTTTTAAGTTAAAAGCTTAAATTACAAGAGTTAAAGTATTTTACTAAACAGTTGATTTATTATTTTAAAAAAGCTTCGTAAATGTGTTTAAAAATCATAATTAATAATTTTTTAAAATATATATATATATATATATATATATATATATATATATATATATATATATATATATATATATATATATATATATATATATATATATATATATATATATTCTGACAACTCAAATAAAAATACTTCATTTTAGATTTTAAAGTTTTTTTTAACTCCTAAAATAAAAGCTCTAGTGATGCTCCAAAACATACGAAAAACCCTGTACGCGTTATAAATTGAAGAAATAAAAAATTGAGTAAACCTGTCCAGAGTTTTACCTTCAAAGATGATCAAGTAGTTGCCACAGCAGTTGCTATGGAGATATAATCATTAAATTTTCAAACATATCAAGTCAGTTGACATCAAGAAAAATTTCTAAAAATGCTTCTGAAATCATTTAAATCTAGAACGAAAATAGTATCAAAAGCCAAAATGTAAACCTCAGAAGTCTTAGAAGAAATAAAGACGGCATGCAGCGGCAGTTTAACTTGCGAGTCAAGAACGTTGCACGAAAAGACATACAAACAGTTTAGACAAATTGCAGAAGACCGATGAAAAAATTTTGTGATAAACATTAATCATTACCACAATTAATTTTAAAATTTTTAAAACTTGTTTAATTAGGTATTAAATTGTTGTTAAATATTTAATTAATTTTTAAATAAAATTTTAAAAATAGTTGTTTAATTATTTGTTACTAACTATGATAGTTACTTTATTTTACTAGTAATTGGGGTATTTCTCTGTAAACTGGGCAACTCGCTGTCCCAGGCCGATATTATATAAAAATATAGTTCATTTCATTGTATAACTAGAATATTACCCTAATTTATCGCGGTCCATCGTACAATATTCAATAAAATAAAGTTTTTTTATAATGCTCAAAAGAAGGTTCTCTGCATGTCCCCAAAAACAGTCCCTGGTAAGAAAGGTTTTTATCTATAAATATTAAAAAAAATACTAATAATATTTGAAATCTAATGAACTTTTACCCAAACAATATCAGTATTTTTAATTAAATGGTATCTAAAGTACTAATGTTAATTGATCCCCAATTTTACGTACAGTCCCCTGGCTCTTATTTAAAACTACCTCAATTACAATTTATACGAATTAATCATCATTTCTATGGGTGCTTTGCACTTTTTTTTAGTCGTAGTGGTAAAACAGACCAGACCAAGTGGTGGTCTTGGTCTTGGTCTTGGTCTTGCAAGTCTGGTCTTGGTCTTGATCCTTGCAAGCCCAAAGAAGGTCTTGGTCTTGGTCTTGCACCACCCGCTCTTGGTCTTGGTCTTGGTCTTGCTGGTCTTGCTTTATTTAGAAATGTGTTAGCCAAGCAATCTTAAATCAAAATATATATTTTTTTGTGCCACAAATAAATAGCGTGACTATGTTTTTATTTTCAGTTTAAAATATACCAATTTTAACCCTAACATGTACATTTATGTTGTGCAAGTTAAAAGGGATATTTTTAAATGTAGGGGTTATTATTTATAGCCCTTTTATTTAATAAAATATTAGTACCTTAAAAAAGCATATAAGTGCAATACTGAGTACTCTGAGGGCAGAAAAAACTTTTAATTTCAACCAGAAATGTGAAATTTTCATGAAAATGATTCTGATATGTAAACATTGGTTTCTAATACCAAAAAAAAAAAAAAAGGTATTTAGGGAAGCTTTTTCAGTTCAAATAAACTTTCTATGTTCAAATTAGTCAAACGTTTGCCGTACAAAGTTTGTACTTATACTTTAAGAACATTCTGCGCCACCAGTTGATGATGTTGATAAGATCAAATATATCCCGAAACCGTTCACATGGCTGGCGAAAAACACGAATATGCAAAATTATGAAAAAATTGCGTAAAATGTTAAATTGTTTTCTATTCAAATTTTCCAAAAATCCTCTTCTCAAAACTTCCTTATTTTTATCTTTTAGCCTAAAATAGAAAAATTATACTTAAAATTCATTTAAAAAAATCACTTCCCTGTATATTATGCTGGAAATTCTTTAACTGGCATATGGGTACAATGTCAGACAATAGATGGTTTTATATATCATTTTCGGTTTGACAAAAATTAAAGTCATCATTATACTTTTTGCATTGTTTTGACTTTTCCGTCTATACCGGAAGTGAAATTTAAAATCCATTTATATAAAAAGTATTCTATATAAAATGACAAATACATTTTTATTAAACCATCATTTTTGCACATTTATATCTTAGTTTAAAGGAGCAATCTAATGATGCCACTTACAGTGTGGGACAAAATAATGTTTTCCTGGATTTTGGAAATTTTGATCAGTAAGTGGCCTCACAAGATACCCTAATTTAAAAAAACATTAGGAATAGGTAAATGGATTTTCAAACTTCTAACTTTTGTATAGGTTTTACCTGTAATGCAAAAGGTTTGGAGATATCGAGCTTTGTCGGACCATTGGTCCCAATCTTATTATTTTTGAAACATGTTACTGAATCTCTACTAGTTATCATTTTTAGATAATTTTGTGTCCACAGTGATCAGTTAGTCGTATTTTATTAAGCTTTACCTTTTTGAACAGTTCTCGACGCATTTTTTGTCATGTCTGTATGTACTATATTAAATAAAATTGAATATTACTGTTAAAAAAAGGTGACAAAAGTGCAAGAACACAGGTCGGTCTTGGTCTTGCGTAGTTTTGCACCCCTCGGTCTTGGTCTTGGTCTTGCATACCCCGGTCTTGGTCTTGGTCTTGCAAGCGAGAAGGTGGTCTTGGTCTTGGTCTGTTCTTGGTCTTGCTGCAAGACCAAGACCAAGACCAGTCTCTTCATCACTATTTTTAAGTTTGCTCAATGATAATAATTATATAAAATTATTATTCTATGAAAAAAACAACAGAGTTCCACTGTCCGGGACAAAAATACAACTAAAGTTGTCCAGTTTACAGAGAAATGCCCATAAAGTAACTTAATTTACTTGTATAATAAGTACTGGTACTTTATGGGATTTAAAAATTTTTCTATAAATAATACAATTTTAATCAAACACAAATCGTATTTTCTTTGTTAAATAAACTTTTCATCATATTGAATCAAGGAGCAAATATTAAAAACTTAGTTTTGAAAAAAACCTGTAACATTTAGTTATAAACTTCAAACAGCTGACAATCATATGCAGCTTTTTTTGTTTGCAGTCACAATAAGACGGTATCGACCTTCAGACAGCGTTTTACCCGCAGCTATTTGAACGGCTTTCACATCAGACGAATTTTGAGGTCACTTTTACTACACAAAGCCCAAATTGGATATTAAAGGGAATCGGTAATAAGCAAACATTGTTTCTAAAATTGGCAACATACGGTCTTTAAATAAAGTAATTTGTTTGCGTTAAGAAATTATAGAACAACCGGCGATTGGCCTCTTTGTGGGTAGAAACAGAGTCTAATGAGAGCTATTGTAAGCCTGGATGCATTAGTTCTTAGTTTTACTAACTTTACTGATAAGTACCGGGCTCCCCATAATAGACTACCTATTTTGATATTGAAATAAATTTTATATGAGATAAGTCAGTACGTTTTTTTTCTTCTATGGCCTTTGGGATTTAAATTAAAATATTAATCGAGTAGGCACCTGTGTCAGTAGGAAGAATGTTTGTAAAAATGTTATTTTCTGTCAGCATCATTAGGTTTAAACACATAATTTAATGTTAGTTAATCAGTTGAAGAACAAGTTTTTTTGCGTGCTTTAAAAAAGGTCCCCGGACTTAACTGCAACATCTTGAAACGCTCAAACAGTATGTTTCAAGATGTTCTAAACACCAGAATGTATAAATGTTATAAGAAATTTAAATTCAGAATTATGAGCACTAAGATGTAAAGCAATGAATTGATTATGTTTCTTATAATGACTCTAGCCTAACTTTTAATTAAAAGATTTAAGAAAATTGGTTGGGACGTTTTTTTAAATTTGCCCCTTTTTTTAAATTTATAAAAAAAAGGGCAAAAAAAAAAATTTTTTTGATCCTAAACCCCTTAATTTTTTTATTCCCCGTGGGTCAGAGGTTTTTTAAAAAAATATTAAAATTTTTAAAACCAAAAAAAAAAATTCCCCAAAAAAATATTGAAAATGTGTTCATCCACGCTTAAAAAGACCTTTTTTTTGGGCCCAAAAAAAACCAAAAATATGCTAATATATTCGAAAAATAAAAAAATTTTTATGATTAAATAAAATCTCAAGCACCTAAGTAAATTAAAAAAAAAAAAAGTCTTTTTATGCTCAACAGGCCTAGCTAAGTAAGATTACAAAAAGTGAAAAAGCCGATTACCCCCCCTTATGCGTCATGGCCCTTTTAATTTGCAACTAAAGTTGACTATTAATGGAACCCAAAGGCTGGCAATGAATTGGTTTTAATTTTTTTCTGGAAAAAAAAAAAAGCAAGATTGGAAAAAATATTAAGAGACCAAGAAGTTGTATTTATTGTTGCTTAATATAACAAAATTAAATATTACAAAAAAGTCAGTGGCATATATTCTTTTTACAAAAATTTTTGATAAATTGTCTCTTGAGATGCCAATGTTTTTAATTGGGCGTAAATTAGCACCTTCCTAATAGAAATGACACTAGAAATTTTAAGAAAATCGGCTGCAGGCTATTAAGGATAATTACAAAAACACTATATTTTAAAAATAGTTTAACACTCTGTATCTTAAAAACTATGCATTTTCGGAAACATATTTGTAAAAAAAAAACTTATATTTTTAATGAGGAATCACCTTCTAAAATTTGGCCATATATTATCTAAACTTTAATTAATTTCAAGTTAAATCCCCCAATTGGTTTTTAGAAAAACTATTTATATTTTGGAAACTGGCACCACAAATGTCAATAGCTAAATCTCAACACCATAATAGTTGGGGGGGTTTTTACCCAATGACTCCCAACGTTTTGATGTACAAGTGCTATTTTTTTTTACAGCGAGTTAGAAATCAGTTTTACAAAAAAATGAAAATTCCGGAAGGTTTTTGTCGGATTATTTCCCAACTTTCGACGTGGATTATCCCAACAAGAATGTGTCGTGACAGTTCCTATGGCTATAAAGCACCATTAAACACCACAGTATATCGCGTTGGGTGAATTCAATCGTGGTTGGTTTCGCCGACGAATTCTGTGGGTCGTCCAAATGGTTGTTGTGCCACAAAACATTGATGCAGTGCTGAACTGATTGAAAGATCGTCAAAATATTGTGAGATAGAGGCATCTTGCATTAGTTCCATTCAATACATTCGATTTTGATAAAGCACTGTAAAAAAAAGTTTTCGTTGGATACCCCATGTTTTTATCAATCGCTCAAAAAAGGCTCGGTCAAGGAAACGTTTAAAAAAATTTCACCGGGTGCTTCAAAGGACTTTACAAAATCGTGACAGGTGACGAATCCCCGGATATATGCTTATGAGCCGGAAAAAAAACCGCAATCGACGTGTGGTTTCAAGCTGTTAAAATCAACAAAAGTTGTTCGTGGAAGAAGCACGGCGGAAAGGTCGCCTTTTTTCCCCCAAATGGATCGTTGTAGCCACTGTTCCTCTTGAGCAACGTAGGACTGTCAATTCTAAGTGGTACGGAATATTTTTTGTGGAGTTTTCCGAAGAATGTGAAACCAACTCAAAGATCATTATTATCAAACAATGAGCTCCCACTCTCGTCACAAGGGTTGAAAAAAACATCGAATTGATGACTTTCCTTCGAACAATCCCGACTTGGCACCCAATGACTTCTTCTTTTCGAATATAAAAAGGTAAAGTGCGTGGCCAACGATTTATGAGCGCCGAAGAAGCAGTCGAAGCGTTAAAAAACCATGTTTTAGGTGTCTCAAGAGGAAAAAAAAACTGCTATGACAAAATGGAAAAAAATGCAAAAGTGTGTTGATCATTAAGGGTATATTTCAAACAATAAGCCATTTTTTTTAAAAAATGTTTGTTATTATTTGTTTTCCCCTAATTTATTGCTTTTAACAAATATCCCTATTTTTATAATTTTAGAAATTTAAAGAATATTTATTGTAAAAAAGAACAAGAAAAATATGCTTAAACTTTTCATGTAATATACACATTTCGTACGCCAGACCGGAACTTTTTCTTTCATTTTTAAAGGTTTTAATTTGGCGAATATATTCTCTTAGTATTCGAAAGATGCCTATTTAATGTTTAGTGTGTTTGTTTAAACGGTACGTTTGGGTTTCATTGTGCCCGTTCTATATTTTTTGTGTTGTTTTGTTAGGTTAAAGCACACAAAAGTTCATTGTTACATCAATAAATCATTTCGCACTGATGATAAGTGATTCAATTGTTTAAACTTTTTTTCAATAAAAAGTAGTTTTATTAAAATATTTCAAACAAATGATAAAATTTTTTAAACTAGGAATACATTTTTAGATTACGTTGATGAATAAACAACAGTTGGGTTATAGTTGCCAATGGAAATTTTTTTTTTTTTTATTGAAAATAGTTTACTTTAAGTTTTCACAAGTTTGCATTTTACAGATTTTGAGTGTAGTCTTTTTCTGCTTCATAGGGGGTAAAATACACCTACTGTTTTTTTAAATTATATTTTTTTATTAAAAAATAACATCTTTTTGGTCAATTTTAATTGACGCGATGATAACCAAAAATCATAAGAGATAGGGAAATTGAAAAAAAGACCCTTTGGGTTTTTCATGTTAAATATTGGTTGAAAATTTCTTAAAAATTATGGTGCATTCAGAACACTTCAAACTTTTTCGTTGGAAAAAACTTAAGGTAATTTTTAAGTTGAAATGTTAATTAACAAAATATTTAATTTGTTTGGGAGCACTTTTTATACATACTTAAAAAGGGTTACGCCATATAAAAAATTTAATCCTTTGATTATAATAAATTTAAAACAAGAAAAAAATGAGAAATCAGAGTAATATTGTTAACGTTATAAAATTATTATAAAAGGAATAATAAATTTGAATCTCTTATGGCGATCTTGTATATAAAAGGGCTCTGGGAAACGAAAAATTTTCGAAACAATTTTTTTAATTAACATGTCTAAGTTTTAAACCTTTGGTTAATTTGTAACGGGGAAACAATTTTTTAAAAATTTAAATTTAAAATTAATATTTAATACCCTAAAAGAATTTTAGTATGACGTACCTTTTGACACCAAGCGGGAACAAAAATGTCGCGCGGAGGCCCATTTTGGTAAATTAAAATTTTAAATAATGCTTATAGAATTACGCGATCGTTTTGTTTGTAATTTCTTTTTTTTTTTCAGGATACTATTCTTTCATGGGGGGAGAAGGCCATTATTTGGTTAAAAACTTAAATATATTTTTTTAAATGTATTTTTGTGGGCATTCCTGGCAAAGAACCAAAGCAAAAAAAAAAAAAAGGATATTTTTTTATTCCCATCTCTTATGGTTTTTTAGTTATCATCAAAAATCGAAATTGCATCTTATTTTTTTTTTTTATTAACAATTGCAATTTTATTGGTAGAAAAAAAACCTAAAGGTCCTTCTCAAAATTTTCAACGCTCATATTTTCGACTTTTCAACTATTTTTGCAGGAAACACAATTTCTATGCTATGTAAGAAAAAGATTTTTTTTGGACAAAATTAAATAATTATTTTTATCTTTTGTTAAAAATTTTTAATTTATTTAAAACTATTCTAAGTAGTTCTGTCTAACACCTTTTTGATCCCCCACCTTAACTTTGATTTACATTTTTTTTTAATTTTTACATTTTTTAAAATTTTTCCCTCATAACAGAAGTCATGACTAGTGTTAAAATGTTTTTTGGGGTTTTTCGACAAGTAATTTCCGAAAAAAGTTTTCAATATCTCAATACAAAAAAACCCATTGGGGTTCAATTTCTTTACCACCTTGTAAAGTCTAGTAATAAAAAAAAGTTATGGACAAACTTTTATGCTCGATTAGCACATAAATAAAAATTTTTAATTATATTAGAAATTTTCCTGTAAAAATTTATTATCAGTTCTCTTTAAAAGAATATATAAATTACAAAAAAAAATGGGTGTGTTTCTGGATGTCGGACTAATTTTTTTTGGGGTATTTTTTCCGCTATATCCGAATCTGAAGTCAAATTGGTGTTAAATAGCAAAAAAACGAGAAAAACTCAAAAAAACCCATACGGTACTCTTACCGGCAAAAAACCCACTACCCCGGGATGTTTGGACTGGCTATATAATTATAAGGGGGTACAAAAATTTAATATAAAAAATATTAAAAATTTAAAATATATAAACATTCTGATAAGATAAATGATAAAGGAGATATAAACGAAAATGTAATTTGACAAAAAAATTGTTCAAAAAAGAAAAAATATAGAAATTCCAGATTTGCAAAAAAAAAAAATTAAAAGTAAATTTTTTTCCAGGAATATACTTAAAAAAATACTGAGAATTTTGTTTTTTAATTATAACTAAAAAAATTTTGCATTTCGACAAGAAGGTTATTTAAATAAATTAAAGGTTTTTGTAAAATGCATAGTTTATAATTATAATTTTTTAATTTTATCTTTATATTTTTGACCATTGACTTTTTAAATTTTTTTTTAATCGGTAAATCAAAATTCACCTTTACTCGTTTTTTTTGTTTGACCTTTAATTTTGACTTCAGTTTATTGGGGAAAAAAAAAAATACGCCAAAAAACCATAGTCCAAACCCAGAAAACCCACCATTTTTTTGTGGACCTGTGTTATCAAGTGGATTGTGCAGATTAAACATTTTTAATGCTTTTCTAGCGTGATAGGGGATGTATTTTTTGGATTTTTTTAAACATTTTGGGTAACCTTTAAATGATTCTAAATTTAAAATATTCACCCTTGTCTTTTAAACAGCTTACAAGTGGAGCTCTAAAGTATTTTACCCCGATCAGAACCTGAACGTCTTTTTAAAAAAATTCGTAATCAGCCCAATCAATACTTGAAAAAAAAAGTCGATATTAATCTGGAGGAAAGTTGTAGGAAGATTTTTTGTTTATGTATTTTTTAGCAAATATTTAATTGAAAAAAAAACATGATACCAGATCATTGCAATAAAGCTACAGTGATGCAAGACATGTCTGTATAATTTATGTATAATTTTGTTTAAAAATTTGGGAAAGTAAAATAATTTTTTTCTTTTTCGTAAAGTGGTAATTAAAGGGATTTTTATCAAATATACATCAATTTTGTAAATTATCGGGGAAATTTGATAAAGTTTGATGAAAGGTGGACAATTTAAAGTTTTTTAAACCCAAAAAAAATGGAAGGTAAAGTTAAAAAAAATATTAATTAATGAACAATCTTACCAAACAAATAATCCAATTTTTATTGCCTTGATATATTTTTATCTAAGTTCAGGTAATTAATTAGAATGATTTAATACAGAAAAGGTTTTGAAGAAATGTATCTAAGATAATATTTATTCCTTCTGTCGAAAACATTTTAGGTCAAAAAATTCAGAATGTAAAATTTTCCCCAAAATTAAATTTTGTAATTTTTTTTTAAGGTTAATTTTTCTTTCTTTATAACTTTTTTTTAAAACGTTTTTTTCCAATAATTAAAATTTTTTTTTTAGAAATGTAAAATATATTCAGTTTGGATCATGGGTGGTGCCCGTGATTTTCTCTTTATGATAAGGGCTATTGATAAGATACATATAATTAGGGATCTGAGTGTACTGTTCGACAGTAAAAATCTTTTTTTACATCATATTCAGGCCTGTTGCAGTAGACATAAGAATGCTTGGTTTGTTAAAGGGAAAAACCAAAATTTTTTACATTTTTACTATAAGGACTCTCTATGGTCAGGCCACATTTGGAGTATTGCACTGCTGTTTGGTCGCCTTTCTATCAAACAAGATTAAGTCAATTCAGAAAAAAAATTTTTAGGTATGTTGCATATAAAAATGGATCCATCTACAGGGTGGGTTTTACTGCCCTACAAAGCAATTTAAAAAAAAAAAAAAAAAAAAATTGACAGTTTTTTCCTCAAGAAGAGAAAAACTGATATCATGACTGCCCACAGAGTTCTTCATGGATTGGTTGATTGCCACAAATTTGTCTCAATTGAACTTCCATATTAGAAGATCCCTCAGGGTCAAAAAAAAATATTCAATATTAAACCCATAAAAACAAATTATCAGTAAAAAGGGGGATGGATGAATTGATAAATTCAAATGAGCAAATATAGATCTGTTTCATGTATCTGAGAGCTCTCTTTAAAAGTTTTATTAATGTTTAACTTTTTCCCAATGCAACTGGTGTTAAATATTTTTATGTGATTATAATATGTACAATCTATTTTTTTTTTATTTTTTCCTTTGTAAAAAATTTGGGGAATGCCTCAAAAAAAATAAATTAAAATTAAATTAAATAATTAATTTAATTTAAATTTTATTAACTCTTTAATAATATCTATTTTAAGGGAATGCATAAAAAAAATATTCCATCATCTTTTGGGGGTCCGCCACCTTAAATCAAAGTGACGTTTAAATTTTTTTTTTTACAAACCTCTTATTTAATATTCATATCATGAAGTGAATAAAAAAATAACTAGTTTGCCATCTTGGGGGTCCACGATATTCGATATAGAGAAAGGCTGCTTAGCTAACTATGCATTGTCATTCAAACAAAACATGCGTAAAATTTTCCCATCTTCATCGGCTGAAGCTAGCTGCTTTAAAATTTTAAATTGGAAAATATGACCCAACAAACGTACAAACATTGCAAGTTATAAAGTTTTGAAAAAAATATTTTCACTTGTTAATAACGTCTTTATTAAAAAATTTTGTTGGGTTAAGTCGACCTATTTTAACGTCAGCTGTTTGTCTTTATCCCCAAAAGCCAACCATCCTAAAAGAAATACCCCCCTGCAATGACAATATAAAAAAAAATCCCTTTTGTTAATTAAATTTTTTGCACGACATACAAATAAACCAAAACAAAGTTTTATTCTTAGCACAAAATTTTTCCCTTTTCCCGGCGGGAAACCAATTTCCCCATATCAAAGAAGAGCTGTAGCCAAAGGCCCCTTTTATTAACTTTATTCACCCACGAAAAAAATTACGACTAGCGGGATGGCTCAAAATAAGTTGGTTTCAATGCAATTTTTTTTTGTGTAGTGCATTGGCATATGGGTTATGAATTATTCTTAAATTACTTTATATCCCCCCCATTGATATTTGGTTATTATTAAATTAAAATATTTTATTTAAATTAATTAACACCCTGTATTTAGTGGGTGAGGTTTTAATAAAAAGCACAAAACTAATTTCTTCTTTTCTGGACCTTATGATTTACTGTTACTCTTTCTTTCTTTAAAAATATTTTGTACAATGATTAAAAATGTGCAGAAAGAGTCCAAAATTAAATTTTAAATTTGGCAAATCCTAAGAAAAATAAAAAAAAAATTGTCGTTCTTTTCAAAATTACTTGGTTAGATAAATTCAATCCAGTTTGGTATTCTTAACCATTATGAAAACTTTGGGCACAATTCTACATGGTGGGACAAAAAATTTAAAAAGGTGTTAGCAATACTTAACAAATTGTAGGTTGGGGCGCGGGAATGGGGGGTTTTTTGGATTTGCAAAGAATAGTAGGTCAGCGATTAAATTTCTTTTTACTATCTATAATTAACATCTTCAAATGTAAAATTTCTAACATTCCCTTTTTTCTTTTACAAAATTGTTGGTTATAAAGATACTACTATGAATTTTTAAAAAATTATTGTGTAATATTGTTTATATAATGATATAATATGGGATGGCAACTACTGCCTTCATTTAAGGGGCCCAATTTTTTTTTGATTTTTTTTACAAAAAATCTTTGTAAATAAATAAAACAAAATTTTTTAAAATAAATTTCAAACATTATAGTATTATTACTTATCACCAATTTTGATAAAAAAAGCAAATAGTTTAATAGTTAATCTAATCCTAAGATTCGGTTGTACATTAAAGGTAAAAAATAATAACTGCTTTTAACCATACTTTATAATAACAACATTCCGAAAAAGAAGATAAATTTAATTTAGTTTTGGGGCTGTAATTAAAATCGAAAAAAATTTTGGAAGTTTCTAGTTTCCCAAATTTACATCAATTTATTTTAACATATTTCAATTTCCTTCTTTTTATTTTACCGGTTTTTACACTAAAATTTACCTGTCTTTATAACACTATTAAAACCTTTTTATTTTTAAAATTTTTTTTACATCCCATTAAATTGATTTTTTAAATTCAAAGGCATCATATTGCTTAAAAAAAAAAAAATGTAAAAATTTAAAATAAAATAAAAACAAGTTTTTAAGGTTTTTGATTTGTGTCCCAAATTTTGTGTAAATCAAGAATTACAAAAGAGAGAATAGTAATTGTTGTTTTCAATTTAAAGATGATCTCGAAACGAAAAAAATCCATTTTAGATTCCCTAATCAACCTTTCAATTGGTCCTCGAGAGAAACCACTAAAAAAAATACCAACAAATCTGAAAAAGCAAAAAGGAACTATAAAATTACTTCCTTCCCTTCAATTAAGGGGCCTGCATATATTAAAAAATTTTCTATCCCCAGTATAATATTTGATCGATTGATTTGATCTTCTTTTTTTTAATCACAGAACCCCCAAACATGTGAAATCATCTAAAAGGTTAGTTACTACTTTCTTACTAATATTTTCTATAAAATTTTATTTTCTAATATTAATGATATATTATTATTATTCGGTTCCCGGGTTTCGTCTTGAAAGGCACCCTTTAATATAAGAAATACTTACTAAAAATTAAAGACAAAATTTTTAATTTACCCTTTTGGTTTTGCAACAAACCTTACAACCCCCTATCATTTTTTGATATTATAAGTAAAAAAAAATTTAACAAAATTATAGTCAATTAATAAACACAAATTTCAAATAAAAAGGGGTTTTATTAACCCAAAAAAACGGTATCCTCATAAAAGTAATGTTTTGGGTAACTTCACACTGATTTATCAGTGTGTAAAAAACCCATTAAATATTCGTGGATTTTGTAATGCCCCAGAATCAGCGGGGTCCTCGGCCAGTTATTCATACTCCCTTTGGAAAATTTTTGATTGATGCCCCCATTGCTTCCCATTAAACTTTAATTTTGAGGACCTTTTCGTCAACCCAGGTCGATTTTTGTAATTTATTTTTTTTTATTTAAAAAATTAGATTATCTTTTTTGAAAAAAAATATATCGGGACATACTCAGTCACTTTTTCAATAATTGTGATTTTCTAAACGTTAATTTTTTTTTCTTGCCCTCTCTCCTCTTCAAATGGAAGTTTTTAAAATTTGCAAAACCCCCCTTTAGAAACCTTTGGGAAAAACCTTAAGATCAACACCTTCTTTTTTTTTTGGGGTAATTTTTAAAATAAAATTTTAAAGCTTTCCCAGACAACAACTTGATTGGGGGAATTCATGAGCCCCGATATAAAACCATTACACATTATAAATCCCTTTTAAATCGGTTGATAAATATCTAACAAATTTTAATAAAATTTAAAAATTTTTTTTATCTAAAAAAGGGTTTTTTGATAGGTTACCCATTTAACTTGTATTTAATCGAAAATAAATTTTTCCCAAAAAATAATTAAACCTAGGTCAAAATAAATTTGATCCACGGAAACGCTGAAAGCGGTTAGATACTACTAAGGTTTTTGAGGTAGCTGATTACAATAGAGGGTCGGTTAATCTCCATAACGTCAGTTTAGGTTATTTATAGCAGTAAAGAAAAATTAATCGAAAAATTGAAAATTAGAAAAAATATTGAGGTCGTAAATCAATAAAATTGACCCTTTGGGTTTTTAGCGACGAAAATTTTTAAAAAGGGTTTAACGCATCTTTATTTTCTTATATTAAAAGATAAAAATAAACTTATCAAAGCTAATACAATATTATGGATAAACTAAAGACTAAAAAATATTAGTGTATTAAAATTAAAAACTTTAATATTTCTATAGTAGTACCCAATAATTCCAAATAAAAGTTTTAGTACCATAATGCAAAAACAATTTTTTTATTAATTTATAACATAATTTTTAAAAAGTGTAGCTCTGCTCTATGAAGGATTTAAGCCACAGCTTCAACAACGCTTCAACAACTGATGTATTACTACATTGAAAAAAAAAAATGAAACAGTTGACAGGATGTCTTAAAATACGTTAAATTTAATGTTTTGTCAAAAAAGCATTTTGAAATAATTAAAAAAATTTTAAAAGGGTTATCTTTTTTAAAGTAAATATAAAATTAAATATTTTATAATTTAAAAAATAAAATAAAGATTACAGTTTAAAGAGTAATCGTGTTACCTCCATGAACTTTTTGAAATTTTAACGAAATTTCCTTTCTGCACTATACAAAGAAAAAAACAAGGGCTTTAAAAATAAGCGGATCTTATAATAACAGGCAGCCAAAAAACATCCTGGGGGCACTGGACCCCGGTAACGTCCAAACTGACATGAAAATGCCAAAAAGAACTGGAGTCTTGGGGAACAAAAATAATCTCTTTGGTTTCAGGACCCTTTTGAATGAAGGCAACGAAAAAAGGATGAGCTAGCGAGACAGGGATCATCCACACCATACTTTGGGCCAGAACCGCCTTGGTGTAAAACCCGCAGAGCAAAACCCGGGAATGATCTAAACAAACACAGATCTGGAAAAAAACCCCCCAGTAGATGAAATTTTGGAAAAAACTACCCAAAACCCCCCAAAGGAAAAACTACTCAGACAAAGTAGGAAAAGACTTGCATAACGGTAGGTTGCTAACAGGGCACGATGGGCCCAAGAGGACACCTACACAAGATAACTCATCGGGACCCAAGTTGCAGAATTTCGACAAGGGGGGAAGAAACATTACCATATCCTGTGCGATGTGCAGCATTGAATCACAAAGACAGGCATTATTTGGGCAACCGAAAATGGGCCCAGAAATATCCCCAAAAAAGATTCGGGTTACCCCAAGGCTAAGAAAGGGCAGACTAATGGGGGATGTATAAGATAATGAGATTAGGCACAAAAGCCCAGAAGGGTGCTCTCGGTAGTGAATCAAGACGCTCCCAAGGAAGAAGAAGAAGAATCGTGTTATCTAAGAATTACTACACTTTTTCCCCAGACGCGGATTTTTTTACTGTAACCAATACCTAGTGAAAAAAAGAGGAAGGGTCCACTTTAAAAAAAAATTTTATTTTTTGGTAAGATATTAAATCACCTGATGTTCCAAGTCCCTTTCAGCTAGATTGGATTAAGTTTCACGAGTATTTATTAAAAAAAAAAAAATTTCTTTTTTGTCTTACCTATAAAAAAATATCTCTAAGGACAGTTTAAAGAAGACATACTATTCTTGGGGTTTTCCACTTTTTATTCTTTTTTTCATGGGTCTCGTCAATAGTGCACAGTGAATGAAAGAGGGACATAGCGTCACTTATAGGACAAATATCGGGTTTTTGGTAAGATTTAAATCTACTTTTTAGTTTTTAAAAAAATTTAAATATTCTCGATGCCAAGTAATTGTGGCAACATCGCATTGCGTCATCTTCCACCCAACACCTGTTGGATCAGGAAAGTCGACGGCGAGACGAAAAAAAAATACGCAAGTGTTGAGTTAGGCTTCCTCTTTGAAGTTAAAAACAATAAGTTTGGATTTTTACATTTCCCTTTTGTTTATTTTAACTAAAAAAAAAGATATACCCCAGTAGGTCCATCAAAATCTATACACCTATAATTTTTGATTTTCAGTTCTTCAGCCCCTAAAACCCTTTAAGGTGGGTTTTTTGTCTGACCTGTTGTGTGTGACTTTTAAAAAAGCATATAGGTTCATGCATACGATAAAAAAGCGCTGCACATAACACAACACAAAAATAAAGCTATGTACTAAATGTAAATATATTTTGATGCTCGGATACGACAAGTCAAAAATATCACCCTAATACTCAGTTTTATAAGGGAAAGAACCAAATTGCAATTGTTAATTTTTAAACCCGTCTGACTAAAATGCTGTTATGACTAATTTATTTAAAATTTTTGCTTAAAAAAATAACAATCACATAAATATGAAAAAGTTGAAAAAAATTGTTGTCCTTAAGAAAAAAAATGTGGGTGTATTATCGTCATATTTTCCAAAATTTTCTGTCATCTCATTAATCCCGGCCCCCCAACCCTGAAGCGTGAAAAAAAAATCTAACACTAATAAGGTTTTAAGGCCTATGATATCTCGTAAATACAAACCCCAAAAGTTTTATCCACGTTGTCATCTTATGAGAATAAGTTCAACCAGCGACCACGTTTAAAATAACGCATTTGTTTTGAAATCATTGTTATCAGAAGACAATAAATGTGGCAAACACTCCTTTTTTACAATTAGATTTTGTTTTTTAAAAATTTTTTTTAAAGGGATTTTTAAATGTTGTAAATTTTTTTCGGAATGATTTGTTTTTGCCAATTTTTATAGTTTTTTTTATTTGTGTATATAAAATTTGTTGTTAAGTTTTTTAATTCAGAACATGAATACTAACCCCTAAAATAGTAATTCCCAAAAAAAAATTTCCCTTAAAAACGAAAATTTAAAAAATTTTTCCCCATGGGTTTGGGGAAGGAAATCCGAACGTCCATTTGATCTGAAGATATTCAAAAAAGTTTTTCGCGTAAATTAGAGTTCAATAGGCAAAAAAAAAATTTAGTAAAAATTTTTTTTGTAAAAATATTTTCAGATTTGACGAAATTTTATCATTTTTTTCAAAGCAACCCGGAATTAATTCCCCTACGCCGCAAACCCGGGGGACACTCTAAAGACGAGCATGGTTTGAAAAATTTTGAGGTTTGTAGTTAAAATTTTTTATATTGAATAAACCAAAAAAAAATATCAAACTGTTGAAACTTTTGTTAATGTTGTAAAAAAAATTAAAAAAAAGAATATTCTTTTCATTAAAAGATAGAGCGAATAAGGGGGTAAATATCATATAAAAGAAAAACCAATATTCAGCACTAATTAAAGAAAAAATTTTTTTATATAAATTTAAGAAAAATTTAAGTTCAAGAAAAAATTTTATCTGACTGAAGTCCTGACGTTTTGGGGATGAAAACAAAAAATAAATTGGGAAAACAAAGTCCAGCCAAAAATGACAAAAAAACCATTAAAATTAGGTAAAAAATTTTTAAATTAAAAAATTTTAAAAATATTTTTTCGTTGATTTTACAGGTTTTTCCCCCTATAAAAAAGGTCTTTTTAAGAAAACAGCCGTAGCTGGAAATTTATTCTATTTTTAAAAAGTCATTGTTTTTAAATAAACGAAAATTGGTATTTAATTAAAAAATGTTTTTTAGGGGTTTATTTTAAAATTTTAAATTAAGTTTTAAAATTCTTTCATAAACGAGCATCCAAATTTAAAAAAATACATTCCCTTTCCAGGTTTGATATAACTGATTAAGTTGGGGATTTTTAATTAGTTGCCTATTCAAAGCAAGCAAATAGTTTTAAGTTATATCAAAAAAAATAAAAAACAGTTGCTAAAGCGCATAAAAAAATTTTTAAGTTAAAGAAGGTTGGGCCATGGGAAAAAAGGTGTGTGATTACGCAGCCGTTAAAAAAAAGGGCCAATCATTTCAAATTCAGGTTTAAAAAAAACCCAGTTATTTTTGATTCTAATTGGTCATATAAAAGGATAAGAATTTAAAACCAATAATCGTTAGGTCCACATTTTTGTATGGCCCACTTTAAAAGTATAAACCACGCTTGCTAAAAATGAAAAAAAACAGACAAATTTATTTGCCCAATTTCAGAATAATTAAAAGACTTGATTTAGTATTAATTTAACGAACTTATTTTAAGATTACAAAAATTAATTACTGATTAGCTGTTTGTTTTTGGGGTACGAAAGTATTGTATATTTTCATTTTTTTTTTTTTTTCTCCGTAACAATTTTTAAAAATTGTCATTTTTAATAGATTTTAAATTGATATTTAGAAGTTTATTAAAATTTAACTTAATGTAAACAAACAAAACATAAATACGGAATGGCGGATCTGTAAAGAAATTTTTTAAAAATGGGGTTGGGGGGTTGGGACTATTGGGGGATTAAAAAATTTGTTTTTTAATTTCAGTGTTTTTCCCCCCCAAATTCTCATTTTTTTTCCCATTTAAGCCTTTTTTTTTAACCTTTTTTTCGCGGATTGGAGGCGTTTCTTCCCCCTTTCGCACATTCTGCAACTTGGGTCGCCATTTAAAGCCTATCTTGTGTTGGTCTTGTTTGCCAAAAATTTTTTTTAAAGATAGTTAGGCTAATTAAGGATATAAAGTAATAGAATTAATGGTTATCTTGTTAAACAAAAGAAAAAAAATGAAGTGAACAACGGTTTACCTCAAGGATCGGGGTTTTTTATCCTCCTCTTCAGTCTGTTATGGCCGATAGGCCCCAAACATTCAAGAAAATAAACACATCGAAGTAGCAGAAACATTCTACTGAGGATCTAAATCAACAAAAAAACTGAAAGCTTAGGTTTTCTTTAAATAAAAAAGGTAAAAAAAAAATTTAATTATTTTTTGGGGAAGTTTTAAACATAAAAAATCCAAAAAAACCCTTGGGGGCACCCCCGGGTGAATAATTCCTAAAAAACACCAACAAACCTTGCTGCCCCCAAAAAACCGAAATAATATCCCAATCGACCGGTTGATGTCTTAAAATTTAAAACCCCGATTCCCCTGGCAAAAATGCGCTTTT
>JAHBCN010005752.1:53069-95289 GCA_019359885.1 Listronotus oregonensis | reverse complement strand
TCCTGTTTTGCAGAAGCAAAATATGATATTTAAGACGTTTTTAGGTGCTGCTGTTTGCATCATTTTTACTAATATACTAATACTAAATACTAAATAATCGTCTTCTTGCCGACCCCATTCTTCCGGAGGGGTTAGATAATTAATTTTCCATTACTTGCACTCTAAGCATCTGATGATAAAGAAATGTTTTTTTAACCACTTAAAAACAATACCTTAAAACAAGTTTATTTAACAAAAACTATGTTAAGTAAATATGGAAATATTAAAAAAGAGCATCTTTTATTTATTCATGCTTTTACTGGATGTGATACTACTTTCGCCTTTTATAGTAATGGTAAAAATATTTTTATTAAAATTTTTAATGATGATCATAAATTACTTGCAGCAGCTGAAACTTTTCTGGTTAAAAATAAAAGTGATAAAGAACTTTTTAATGAAGGTATAAGTTGTATACTCAGAATGTATGGTGCTAAAACTGCCAAAAACCTGAATGAACATGGAAAATTAATTCTTTAATCCTTCCTGAAGAATGGGGTTGGCAAAAAGACGATGGTTTCAAACCAGTAAAAATGACGCAACTAGCAGCCCTGAAAACGTCTTAAAAATCATATTTTGCTCTTGCAAAACAGGATGCGGTTCAGCATGTGGCTGCAGAAAAAGTGGCCTTCATTGCTCACCGGCTTGTATTGTTTGCAGTGGAAGTAACTGCGATAACAACCCACCACTTGAAAAAGATGAAATCTCCGATTCGCAACATATAAATGAAAATTAATTTTCCTATTTTTTGTATGTGTAAGTACAGCAGAAAATTTTTAACAACTAATAAAACGTTTCAAAAATTCTGATAAATAACTCTTTATGAAATTTTATTATATTTTCCTAAATATCTAATAAAGAATAATATGTTTCTCAGAGTTGTTTAAATCCCAAATAAAAATATAAATTTCTAATTTTGTTATGTATATTCATTTAATGTCACTATTATATTAAAAAAAAGAATAATATAGAAAAACAAAATTTCTAAAAAAAAAGTTTTAAAAATCGGAGCTGTTTTTGAGGACTTCCAGCTAAAATGCTTCATTGAAGCTACTAACTAGACCTATTTTCTCTTTATATTTTTTGCTTAAATAATCATTTATGTCCCAAAAAACCTTTATGGTTACCTCTAAGCCTAAGGTAAGTACAAGTAGTTTAAGCTTATTTGATTTGGGGAAGGGGCTTATCTTTGGCTGTGGGTGGCTAAGCCCCCTCCAGCCCCCAACTAATTGCGCCATTGTCTAATTCTATGTAGGGTGACCAGATTTTATGAAGCCAAATAGAGGACAGTTGTCACATGTAGCCAGAATGACTATTAACATTAGCCGGCTGATTTTGCAAAAATGACTGATGAGATTTAGAATATCAAGACATTTTTATTTAAGTAAAAAATTTTGCCATAAAAAAAGACATCTGGTCATCCTATTTCAATGATAGATGTCAAAAAATTTGAGTACTGCATTTTTACAAAAAAAACATAAAAATCTGTAAAAGTATGAATATTTCAAAATTTTTACTACTGCTTTATCATGCCTTTAAGCATCTACATTTTCATGTTAAATTTATCATTACCGCAAAAAAAAACTAATTTCTAGTCAAGTTCATATTTTAGCAATAGGTTCGTGATCGACAAACTAAACAGGAGGTTTCTCCTTAAATGGTAAATTTTGTCATTGACATTCTATTTAGAAAGACGTATTTTATTGCAGAAAGGTTAATGGATCATTTCCGATTATTTCCGCCGAAGATAGACTATTATAGGAATGTGCGATATTTCAAAAAATATCGATACTTTGTAGTGTTGGTAACCTAAATATTCGATACTATAAAATAAGCATATTAGGGATGTTTGGGAGGTACAATCGGAGATAAAAGTACTAAAATCTAGAAATTCGTGAATAATTACGCTATATTGCATACTATTAAGTAAATAATTAGTAAGGGAGTAAGAGAAATGTATAAAGTTTACCAGAAAATTGAAAATTTTTCAAAAAATATACAACAAAATTAGAAAAAGTATTAAGGATGTTTGGGAGGTAAATCCATAATACTACGAGACAAACGAAAATTTAGCAGTTAGTTCTTCATTCAATGCTAAAACCCCTATAAAAATTCCAAATCATTCCACTAAGCCGTTAAAAAGTTTTGTAATTTAAAAAAATAAATAAAAGTAATCTATTGGCGATTCGCTGATTAAGCAGATTAAATTCAATTTCAGTAGTAGTTCAAAGTTCACTTCACATTTTATAAAAGTTTGAAATTTTTGGTAGCTTTTTTTTATTACTAAAATTAAATTTAATCTGCTTAGTCAGCGAATCGCCAATCGCCATTAGATTACGTGTGATGATGACGTGTGGAATGATTTGGAATTTTTATAGGGGTTTTAGCATTAAATGAAGAACTAAATGTTAAATTTTTGTTTGTCTCGTAGCATTATGGATTTACCTCCCAAACATCCTTAATTGTTTTTCTTATTTTGTTGTAAATTTTTTGGAAAATTTTTAATTTTCTGGTAAACTTTATACATTTCTCTTACTCCCTTACTAATTATTTACTTAATAGTGTGCAATAACGTAATTGTTCATGAATTTCTAGATTTTAGTTCTTTTGTCTCTCAAACATCCTTAAGGTACTAGTCTTCTTTAGAAGGCTAAAAAAACACTCATTTTCAAACTTTTTTTTGCCAACTGTTTTAATAAATAAAAACATATATCTTTTTTTATTTTATGTTTTAAAAACACACAAAAAAAATGCATTTCTTAAAAAACATACACGGAGCTTCAAAATAAAGCCGTTGAAAAAAGTTGTCCCACTGCGGACCAGATAATCTTCTGATCCACAAGTCTTTAAAAAAAACATGATCGACAAGTCTTGAAAAAAAAAAAAATGGTTTCTTAAAAAGGAAGGTCTCTTACAAGCCAATTTACCACGTTTAATCAAAAACAAAAAAATGGCGGACGGTTGAAAAATCAGTCGACTTTTTCACTATTTTGGCCGCATAAAAAATCGAAAAAAACATTTTTTGTCAAATTGTGGTAAATTGGCTTACAAAACATCTCATTAAATAAAGCACAACAAGGTTTTTTAAAATCGGTTCAGTAGTTCCGAAGATAAACTGTCCGCAGTTTAAAATAAAGTCGTTTCGAGAAAAACGCATTTTAAGTTTTTTTTTCATTATATATAGAGCAAGCCCACACTTTCACTTATTTTACAGTGTTAGAATTCGAATTTATTAAAAATATTTTAGAAGGTGAAGGATGTGAAAAATGCAAAAAAATAAAAATCGATTTTTTGAAAATTCTAAAGTGGACTAGTACCTTAAAGTAATAAGACAGTTATTAAAAAATTAATTGGGTTTTGTGACAAATAAGACCATGTCGAATCTGGTCCCCGGTATAGAAAGCAATTAATCCTTAAAATAAATAACTTTTAACTTTTTTAGTTTGTGTGCGACAAATCTGTTGTATCTTGTCGCTTTTTATAAGTTTCTTCTGGGCTTCTGCACCGAAGAATTAGCCAAAAATATTTCATTCCTAGCGGCTCCCAATGGAGTAACACGGAATACACTTTATGGTCCAACTAGACAGGCACCGAACTTTTCACTTTGTTCGTTCCCTCATCCCTAGAGTGTTTAGACTGTGAAACTTACTGCCCGCAGAAGTTTGCCCTTCTCCTCCAAATCTCCAAATATTTAAGTCCCGTTTTAATAAAATACCCCTTGCATACTTAAAAACTCCACAGTACGTTAGCACTTAAGTATTGTCTTTTATGGACTTTCCAATATAAAAAAAAATTAAATTATTACAACTAAGCGGGGATATCATTACTTTTCCATAAGATTGATTAAATTTTTGGATCATCTCACCAAATTTTTATGTCAAGGGGGGGAGGAGGATAAGGTTAATTCGTGCAAAAAAGGCACATTTTTGCGATTTTTTTGAACGACATAGTTAAAATATATTTATTAAAACTGGTGCTACATTAAAATATAACATTCGAAGAATTTTAAGTAACATTTTTATTTTTTTTTTATCTTGGGACAGTCCACGAAGGCTGATGCCTAAGTACTAACGCACCGTGGGTGTCTTCAGTGTGGTGAGAGGGGAGTTTGTTCACACGGGACTTAAATTTTTGGAGATTGGGAGGAGAAGGAAAACTTCTGCGGGCAGCAGGTTCCATAGTCTTGACACTCTAGGAATAAAGGAACGAAGAAAGCGGGAAGTTCGGGGCCCTCTAACTGAACTGTAAAAGGGTGCATAAAGTTGCACTACGTGTTGCTCTGTTGGGAGCTGCCAAAGAAGGAATAATACTGGCCAATTCCTCTGAGCAGAAGCCGTGAAAATACCTATAGAAGAGCGACAGATCCCCTACAGCTCGACGATGGGCAAGAAGAGGAAGCCTTTCTGTGAGCGTTGGATCATTAATAAGACGAACAGCTCTTTTTGAATGGAGTCCAGAAGGCTAAGTGTTGTAGGGGACGCCATTCCCCAGACATGAGAACAATATTCCAAAGAGGGTCTGATTTGGGATGCATACAGAGTGTACAGATTGGAAGAAGAGAAATATTTTCTGGCTCGAAAGAGGAAACCAATCTTTTTGAAGCTGCCAAGCTATAGATGAAATGTGTTTGTGCCAGTTGAGGTTATTCTCAAAAGTAACGCCGACTAGATTAAACGACTCTTTGTTCTGCAGAACTTGGCCGCTCATATGTAAGGGATGAGCATTCGCAGACTTTTTCGCGACAGCGAACATGACTGTGTTTTTGAGGCATTAAACTGAACACGATTTTTCCCAACCAAGATAAGGTCTGTGAAAGGATATCTGCATTGACTGCCTTGTTTTCGAAATCAGAATTACATGGTGGCTTAAGAAATTGAATACTAGAGTGGAGGGTACTATCGTCAGCAAAACTATGAATGGGATTGATTGTGGAAGAGAGAAGATCGTTAATGTGTAGAAGAAACAGCGTGGGTGCCAGCACTGAGCCCTGGGGCACCCCAGCATTAATTTGGTAGAAGCTGGAGTAATGACCATCTACACTAACTGATATACGTCGATTAGAAAGGAAACTGGAAAGCCAAGAGCAAAGCTTAGGTGGAAGACCGTAAGAAGGAAGTTTGTTAAGAAGCCCATCATGCCAGACCTGATCGAAAGCTTTGGATATGTCAAGAGCAACGATCTGGGATTCACCAAGAAACTCAAGGGACTTGTTCCAGTTGTGTGAGACAAAGGAAAGAAGATCAGCTGTGGATCTACTGTGACGGAATCCATATTGTCTATCATGTAAGATCTTATGTTTTTCCAGATACTTTAAGATTTGAGAATTAATGAATTTTTCCATTACCTTGCAAACAACTGAAAGAAGAGATATAGGTCTATAGTTAGAAGGGAGACTTTTGGATCCTTTTTTGGGGACAGGTTGCACACGTGCAGCTTTCCAACTCTCCGGGAAGAAGTATGAAGTATGAAGTATGAAGAAGTATTTAAAAATAAGGCAATGGCAGCAATTATTTGGAAACATCTAGGAAAAAAGTAGTATTGTGGTGCCCCTTATAACTAGGTAATGCGGGGACATCGACATAAAACATCGATGTTGACCATCGATGTTAACATTGAAAGCAAACATCGATGTCTTGTAAACATCGGTTGTAAAACATCGATGTTCGCTAAACATTGATGTTAAAATTTGAATGATTGCTACTATTTAAAAAATTTAAACTCATACTGTAACAAAATATAAAAAACGTTTTGAAAAAAACATAAATAAATATTGTAACAAAAAATAAAAACAAGTACTCTAAATCAAAGTATTCTAAAATAAATAATAAATAAACATAAACGAATAATTCTGTAAAAAGTTAGAAGTCATCATCTCAGAATTTCTTAGGGACGGTTTGTAAGAAAACAGGCTTAGATAGGCGTTTTCCTTGCAAACTATTTCGTTTCGCAGCCATAGTTTTACCGGCTTTTGGAAGTAGCCGTTCCGTTGGTACGGAGGTACCTAAAACGCTTAACAGATTTAAAGTTTTTGGTGCTAAATTAGGATAATTAAAGGAATTTTGTTACAACCAGACGATAGGATAGGAGTTATGATAAAGCAAGAAGACAAAATATGATACTATACCGGGACGGTAATTCCCCGAAATTGAACGAGTGTCGATACGCATGCCGGGACGATTTGTGATGTTGCAATTCACACACAATCCATCCAAAAAACAATGTTGTTGGATATTGACTGGAGCAAAAACTTCTTATTTCTAGTTTTAAGCAACTTCATCAAATACTACCACTCAAAAAAATTATATTTTATTTTTGGAGCTTGAAAAAATAAGTTGGAAACCTTTTTTCATAATATTGAACATCGAAAAGTAAACATCGATGTCGACATCGATGTTTGTGACATCTAACATCGATAGGTTTTTATAGTTTATTTTGATTTCTGGGAATATCAAATTAAAAGAAAAATTATTTGGCTTTTTTTGGATATTTATATATTATTTTTTTAAAAATTATACTTTTTTATAGATTATTATGGAGAGCTAGTCTGCTCTCGCAATAATATTAACAAAAAACATGAAAAGACATAAAAAGGTTTACTTCTTTATAAAATTGATTTGTTTTTAAGTTCTATAATAAAATAATTATTTTTATGAAATTATATAAAAATAGAAAATAAACTTACTTGAAAACATTGGCAACCCGTTATAAGATATATATGTTATTTCAAACTTATTGGTTATCGACGGACGAGTAGTGATGAGCAAAGCAAGACCAAGATAAAGACCGGGCTTAAAAGGGTCTTGGTCTTGGTTTTGCTGCAAGAGTCTTGCTGGTCTTGCTTTTTTTAGTAGTTATAATTAAAACTAAACAATCTTGAATAAAATATATTTTCTTAATACCTAATAATAAATAAAGATGAAGACTCTATTTTTTGAATTAAATTTTTAAAATATACTAATTTCAACCTTACATGTACATTTACATTATTTTATTAAAAAGCATATTTTAAATGTAGGGGTTTATTTATAGCGGTCGATATTTAATTCAATTGAGACACAACCTGCTTTTATACATTTAGTGGCATATAGAAACATTTAAGTGATAAGAACTATTTAAATTTTCTTTGAAAAAGCTTATATAATTAAAGCAAATACAAAACTGTGTACTGTGTGAGCAGAAAAAGTCATAAAGACTTTTAATTTTAAGCGGATGTGAAATTTTCCTGAAAATGATTCTGATAACATTGGTTTCTAATTCAAAAAAAAGTTATTCAAAAAAAAATTTAGTTCATATAAACTATTTATCTTCATATTAGTTTAACATTTGCCGTACAAAGTTTGTATAAATATTTTATAAATATCCTGCATATACAAGGTGGCTCAATAGTGTGACAAAGCTCGATATCTCTAAAATCGTTCCTGATAGTGAAAAACTGAACATACAAAAATTACAGAAAAAAAGGCGAAAATGTAAAATTATTTTCTATTTCAAAATTTTTCGAAGAATCCACTGCCCCTCAAGAAAACTCCCCATTTTTTAGCTTTTAACCTAAAATAAAAAATGTATAGCAAAAAATCCATTAAAAAAATAGCCACCCTTTATATTATGCTAAAAATAGTTGAACTGTCATATATAAACAATATGGACGTATAAAATTTTAAAATATTATTTTCGGTTTTGACAAAAATAAAGTCATCATTATTTTTTGGCATTGTTTTGACTTTTTCGTCCAAACCGGAAGTGATATTTAAATTTCATTTATATAAAAAGTATTTCTATATAACATGACAAATATATTTTTGTTAATCCATTACTGTTATAATTATCTCTTAGTTTTAAAAAGCAATCTAATGGTGCCACTTCTTACAGTGTGGAACAAAAATAATGTATTTCTGGATTTTGAAAATCTTTGATGCACTCTTTAAGTGACATCACTAGATACCTAATTTAAAAAAAAAACATCAGAAATATGAAACTAATTTTTAGCTTCCATAACTTTTGTACCCCTAGTTTTTCTCTCACGTGAACGGTTTCGAAGATATCGAGCTTTGTCAGACCATTAAGTCATCATCTCATATTTTTTAAACATGTTATGGAATTTACTCGTTATCGTTGTAAAAAAACTGTATAAAAGGATAAAGTGATCGATTTGATTATAATTTTATTCAAGAATCCTGTTATTTATTAAATAATCACCTTTTTTAGCAGTTCTCGGCACATTTTTTGTCATGTCTATATAAAATACCTTTGTATATTGAATATAAAAATTAAATATTATAATATTAAAAAACTTTTGCAGAAGTGCAAGAGTCTTGCAGGTCGGTCTTGGTCTTGCGTAGTCTTGCACTCCCCGGTCTTGGTCTTGGTCTTGGTCTTGCATACCCCGGTCTTGGTCTTGGTCTTGCAAGCGAAAAGGCGGTCTTGGTCTTGGTCTCGGTCTTGGTCTTGCTGCAAGACCAAGACCAAGACCGCAAGACCAAGACCGGTCTCGCTCATCACTACGGACGAGTGTAGCACATAAATTATTTTATTATATTACTCAAAACAGATAAGAAATTAAAAAATTGTGTTTTGCTGAGTGACATTGACTTCTCACATGACTTTTTTTAAAAAATAGTTACTGGTGAAGGTACACGTGTAAGTACCTTTAATATTATATTTATTTTAAATTATTTTAAAATTACATATATATCTTATAACGGGTTGCCAATCTTTTCAAGTAAGTTTATTTTCTATTTTTTTATAATTTCATAAAAATAATTATTTCATTATATTACTTAAAAACAAATCAATTTTATAAAGAAGTAATCATTTTTATGCCTTTTCATGTTTTTTGTTAGCAGACTAGCTCTCCAAAATAATCTATAAAAAAATTATAATTTTTTAAAAAATAATATATAAATATCTTTATTCTGGAGAAAAGCCAAATATTTTTTCTTTAATTTGATATTCCCAGAAACAAAATAAACTATAAAAACCTATCTATATGGCTAAAACGTTTTTACTTTTTCCCATATATATTTTTAAATATTAAAGGTACCTCACGTGACTTCCCATAACTTTTAGAAAAAAGTCATTAAAGTCATTAAAAACACAATTTTTTAATTTCTTATCTGTTTTGAGTAATATAATGAAATAACTTATGTGCTACACTCGTCCGTCGATAACCAATAAGTTTAAAATAGCATATATATCTTATAACGGGTTGCCAATCTTTTCAAGTAAGTTTATTTTCTATTTTTTTATAATTTCATAAAAATAATTATTTCATTATATTACTTAAAAACAAATCAATTTTATAAAGAAGTAATCCTTTTTATGCCTTTTCATGTTTTTTGTTAATATTATTGCGAGAGCAGACCAGCTCTCCATAATAATCTATAAAAAAAGTATAATTTTTAAAAAAATAATATATAAGTTATTTTATTCTGGAGAAAAGCCAAATAATTCTTCTTTTAATTTAACATCGATGTTAAAAACATCGAACATCGGTAATAAAACATCGATGTTTAAAAAACATCGATGAACATCGCCCAGCACTATAACTAGGTGCTAGATCATCTGAAGTCAAAAAACCAAAGTTTTTTCGTTAGACAATATCTTTCGCCAGGTAACGCTGGAAGGGTTTTTCTAAATTTGATTTTTTTTTGGGAACACTATAAAGTGAACATTATTTTTTAGAAAAAAATCGGCTAATTTGTTACTGTAAAATAAAAAATATTAACAAATTTAAAAAAAAAACTTTCCAGCGTTACCTCGTAAGTTACGTACAGAAATAGTGTTCAAAAGTTTAAAAGGATCGGTGCAGTAGTTTTGAAGTTATGAGGTGCAATGACTTTGAAAACGTGAGTTGAAAGGAAAAACGTTTTAAAGTTTTAAACACTGAAAAATATGTGTTAAACGTTCATAAGCGAGTTTTATCGGCTTACCCTACTTACCGCTGTATCTTCTTTAATTTTGTTTTGATATCTCTTACACTTTTACACAATATTTTTAAAAGGTTTTCCATTCAGAAAATCAAATTTAAAAAAAATGCAAAAAAATAAAATCTTACCCCTCCCTTCCCTTTAAATGGTAATATATCGACATTTAGGAAGGAGTATCGATGTTTACTTGGATCAGATCGTTCAGACTATTAAATATCGTAAGAAAATATATCGAAATTTCGAAATATCCTATCGTATGGCACATTTCAGGACGAAATTAAAAACTATCTATTTTTTTTTAATTACCTCCTAAAATATCGATAAAAAATCTCAAGTATAGTAAAAATAACTATATCGAAATCCCTACATATCCATCATCTGGCACATACCTAGGTAAAATTAAACGGCCGTCTGGCGCTGTCGGATATTGATTAAAAATGACGGCGGTCGCCTATTGCACCTAATTAAAGACAGCCAATAACCTTTTAAAATAAAAGGTAAAAATTGGTATATGCTGTTAATGGTGATAAGATATAAATGGTTAAAGGTCAAAGAAGTAATGTTGGTGGAAGTGTAAACAGGAAACCTATTTTTGCGTTGCGTTCGGTGACCTAAAAAGGAGCTGATAGTAATTAGTTTCATTACCAACGCAAAGTATTTACAGGGTATTTCATTTAAAACTCGCATGCCGAATTTTATTGTTAAAAAGAAACGGTTGCAAATGTACAGGGTGTCCGTCCCATTTTTGACATTTTTATAGAGTATCTCCGTTATTGTTATCAAAAAAGTATATGCGTTATGTGCTCTTTTTGGGTCAAATCAAAGATAATACTACTACAGATAGATGGTTCATTTAAATGGGGCGCTCTGAATCAGTTCGGAGATATCAATGCTTCCGTAAATGCGAATAAAATTAAGTCAGTAACCCCTGCCCCAGCGAAACGAGGTACGAAACCATGTGCGACGTTGCCAATGTCTGTCGCTTGTACCTTATTCGGAATACGAAGTAGCGAAAGCGGGCGGCTAAACGGGTTGTGTAGTCGCGTTTCATCACGCCAATAGTAAAGGCCTGCCGGCAACACTGTTTAACTTTCGTTCAAGGATTGAAATGCATAGCGCGAAAATCTCTCGATGGACATCGGCTCGCGTTAGCCAAAGTCCATTAGGGGTATCAAAAATATAGCATTGAATGGTTTATCTTATCCGTAGTAGTATTATCTTTGGTCAAATTTAAAATGGTGAAAACAAAATTGGAAAATATTCAATTTCAGGATGATCCTATATTTTCTTACAACCCAGATGTGACCGAAACTATTATTTTTTTCTAATGTTTTTGTTTTTTGTAAAAAAGACCTATTTAGGACCTACTAAACATATTCTCCTTAAATTTTTTTTTGTATTATGATTAGTTTTTTCAATATTTACCGTCCTTTATAAAGGACAGGGGCAAAATAGGGGGTACAAAATAAAAAAGAACACATGAAAATATAAATGATATAATGTATATATAAATAAACAACTACTACAAAGTCAAAACCAAAATATATTCAGATAAACATATTTAAGAAAAAACTGAAATTTTATTGTGTATGAAATTCAAAGAAACAAAATTTGGGATGCAAGCCTACATTGCATTTATTACATCTGAACTGTACTTTTTATGGCACTGACGAATCTTATTTGGTTTTCTTGATATACGATAAGATGATCTTTTCCATCAAATCGGAAAGACTCTCTGTCATGAGCACTGGGCCGTACAGGTCCTCGTTTGGTGGTCTTCTTATGTGTTTCTAAGATACCGGTCGCAAGCGATCTTCTAAAATTATATTGATCCATTTTTCTACCCCAGTGGCGATACAACTGCCATGCATTTTGAATTGCCATATCAAGACAGTGGGTAATGAGTGGGAAATACCACTTTTTGCCTCTAATATTGACTCTATAGAGACTTATATTTTGGCCTGCTCTATCCACTCTACCCATTTTTTGATTGTACTTTTTTATTATTTTTGGCTGAGGTACGGATACGTTTTTCTTTTCTTTTCGAAAAAACCTTGACACATTACTTGTTGGCATAACAGAATCACAATTAGAACAAATTGTGGCGATATTATTGTCGTTCCACCTGCAGACTATAATGTTTTCCGTTTCTTCTAATGCATACTGGAAGCTTCCGCTTTATGATTTTTTTTTAGTTCTGTGGCCGATTGTATCAGAGGAACAGCTATTCGGTTTTCTCTTAGAGTTCCAGTGGCTTTTATACCTTTGTCTCTTAGAACTAAAAGCAGATCCCAAGGGAAAAAAAGTTATCAAAATACAAGTGGAACGGCAGACGACCTTTCTTCAAAATAATATTATCCGTGAAAGAGAGAACAACACTTGCACCCAAACCCAAATCTTTATATCGCTCCTCCAG
The DNA here is from genome assembly GCA_019359885.1 of Listronotus oregonensis. Taxonomy (NCBI): domain Eukaryota; kingdom Metazoa; phylum Arthropoda; class Insecta; order Coleoptera; family Curculionidae; genus Listronotus; species Listronotus oregonensis. Next base: position 82,911 of record JAHBCN010005752.1, on the reverse strand, counting down.
ATTAGTACTAGAACCTTGGTATGGTTGAAACCACTGAATATAGCCATTTGCAGTTATATCCATCCAAAATTTGTACCCCCATCTGATGGGTTTACCTCTAATAAATTGTTTAGAACCATGCCCTCCAAAATACGGTATCATGGACTCCTCCACACTGTGATTTTCTTGCAAAGGTGCATGTTCCATGAATTTATGTCTTAGATGTGTAAAAATGGGCTCAATTTTTAAAAACTTGTTTTGCAAATTTAGTTGCGTATTGTCATTGCAATGTAGGTTTTGCATGATAAAATTAAAGCGGTTCCTAGAAATAGCTTCATATACAATTTTATGATTACCATCAGAAGTATTTTCCCAGTATAAAGTTCTTCTTGAAGCGCCGCAGTATCCACTATAAATTAGTACGCCAAAAAACACTTCATTTCATCTATGGTTATATCGCCATTTTATGTTGTACAGCATAGATATTGTTTAGTTATCATTTCCCACAGCTTATCATCAAAAAAAAAAAGATAGAAAATGTGCAAAGGATGAGCAATATTTTTGGCAACACCGTCGTCGTCGTTTTGCAAGACAGGGAACTTACTTGTTAAATCTTCATTAACCCAATCATCCTGCTTTCGCCTCTTTTTATATTTCATAAAACTTGACAACGGAATTTCGTCATCGCTATCATCGGAATCGTCTCTAGGGGCTTCGACATTACCGGGAACTTTATTGAAAACCGACTCGGCTTGTGTTTGCAACAAACTCCCTGGAAGATTGTCCATCACGACATATTCGTCATCGCCAGAGTCTTCATCTGTCAAATCTTCATTGGCGTTAACTGGCGGAAATACTACCAATGCATCAGGTACTCTCGAGTTATCGTCCAAATGTTCAATCTCTTTTAATATCTCATTCAGTGTCAACGGTTTTTTCCAGTATCTAAAAAGAAATAGCACCCCTTATTACCACTGACCTTTTAAAAGGACGGCACATTTTGCAATGTTATCTAAGCACAAAATAAAAGAAAAACATTTTTTTTAATTCATCAGATAAATACAAGTGTCTTTTCAAAGTTTTTAGTTATAAAAACAGTTTTTAAATTATACTAATAATAAAATATCTTACCTTTTGTTCTCTGTGTCCAAAACAAAAAAACAACTAAGTAAACAACTTGCCGCTATACCGTCAAAAATGCACCTAAACTGACGAAATCGTCAACGGTATATGGTGAATATTTTATAAATAGTAAAAATACTAGCCGACCTAAAAACTTTAAACCTAAGCCCATAAAAAGTGTAGATTTATTTACCGTCCTTTTAAAAGGACAGTGGCCGTATTTGGGTTAAAAGAGATATAGCAAAATGCTTTTTACAAAAGTTTCTTCATAATGATTGTTGAATAATCTGTCGTTTTCAGGATAAGTTTACTGGGTCAGGTAAAAAAAAGTTATCGGACCTAATCTCATTTTTTTAATGGAAAGTTAAGAAAAGAAATATTTTATTCTAAAAAAAGAATAACAAATTCTCTTTTCAAAAATACAACACACCATGGATTAACATTCTAGTTGTTATTAACATTTAACGTTAATTTCATTTTTACTTATAAACTTTTGAAAATGACTTATCAACATTCTAAAAAAATTTGATGTATCAGCTTATATTGAAAGTGTTAAAAACGAAGAAATTGCGCCAAATTTATATATTATTATAACATAAAAATTAAGGGAGTTATCGTACAAAAACCAATCGCATTTTTTTATTTCAACAGTTGGTGCACTAGATAGATAAACATATTAAAAGGGTTTACTTACAGACCCAGATATGGCTTGGTAATAAAAATATTCGTCCAATTGATTGGGAATCGGTTAATATTAAAAGATCTTTACAGATAAATAAAAATGCAAGTCCACCCGTACCAGATGAACTACTTAAAATAATATTTTGCAACTGCAAAAAAGACTGCGGTGCTTTTGCGGTTGCCGAAGAATTGGACTATTTTGTAATGCAACAAGTGGAACATGCAACCGTAACAAATGTCAGAATTGTCCTCCCATTGACCATAAAAAAGAGGTTGATTCTGATAATAGTTATGATGAAAAATAATTGTAAAAATGTCATTGATTACAAAAAATAAATAAAGACTTAATAATTTATATATTGTAAACGATTAATTGATCAATAGAGAATTATTAAAATGTTTAAAAATATATTTTTTTATTGATTCCAGATGGTCTTTAAGGGTTTTGAGAGTTGAAATGTAAAAATAAATAAGCAAACAAATATTTTTTCTATTTAGTAAAACCTAAAAGGAATCCAAGCTTCAAAAAAGCTTGGATTCCTCTTCTAAGCTAGAAAATATTTCTCTTCTTCCAATCTGTACACTCTGTATCTATCCCAAATCAGACCCTCTTTAGAATATTGTTTCCATGTCTGGGGAATAGTGTCCCCTACAACATTAGCATTCTGAACTCCATTCAAAGAAGAGCCGTTCGTCTTATTAATGATCAAGCTTACGAAAAGTTTTTCTTGCCCACCGTCGAGCGTAGGGGATCTGTCGCCTTTTTATAGGTATTTTCCGGCTTCTGCTCAGAAATTACTATAACCCCTTTTGGAGTCAAAAGAAATGAAATTGTTCAAAACACTATGTTTTTAGATTAAGTAAAAGGCCGATTTTACGAGGTGGATTAAAAAGAGTTTAATTGATGATGTATTAAAAAAATACACAAATTACAAAAATCTGAACCCCATTATTCTAAAATTGAAAAATTAAGAATCGACTTTATTTAAATTTGAAAAATTTTCCTTCTCCTCCCAATCCCCAAATATGTAAGCCCCGTGTAAATAAAACTCCCTCTACCACCAAGACCCCCACGGTACGTTAGTTTACTTAGGCATCAGCCTTCTGGATTTCCCAAGATAAAAAAAAATAATAATAATCAAAAACAGACCTATGTAAACTTTCAAAAATGAATATATTTTTAACAAAGGGTCAAAAAATTTAGGTTTATTTTTTTATTTTCTGATACTTAGATTTATATTGCATTATTTTTTAAAAAAGTATCGTAAGAACAGTTTTTGAGATATTCCGTAATGAGTGCATGTCTTTCATTTTGACAGATATCGATAATGTCAAATATGCACAATTTCATTGTTAGGGCCCGGTGTCGTTTAACGTTCATCGATTTGAAAAAAATAAAAATTACTGATAAAAAACCCATTTTGTTTTGTGGATTTCAAAAAGAAAAATGAAACTAAAGTTCAAAAACACTATGTTTTTAGATTAAGTAAAAGGCCGATTTTGCGACGTTGTCGGATTAAAAAAAAGGATTTAAATTAGCATGATGTATTAAATAATAATACACAAATTACAAAAAATCTGGAACCCTATTATTGGCTATAAAAAATTGAAAAATTAAGATATCAGACTTTTTTTAAATTTTGTTTGACGGTGTATTTATGATGAGAAAATTTACAATTTAACGAGGAAAACCTAACGGGAACTAACCAGGAACTAACCAGAGCTGGATTATAGTTTGGAAGTTGTTTGTTAGTTCTAGTTAGTTTTTTCTATAAAAAAAACTTCATTTTTGGTAAATGAAAAAAAAAACAACTTTCTATAATAACAAATAATTAGAAAACATATGGCAACATTACTTATTTAAGCGGGGAAACGTCAACAAAACGGTATCGTATCATCTGTTTCTAATGTATTCTTTCTCACTTTCTTTCATGTTAAATCGCCATTAGTTAAGTATATTTTATATGGGAAATAAAGGTATTATTTTATTTTGTGATATTGTGAGTGAAAAATTACTCCATTTGTTTTATGATGGTGTAACAAATAAGTAAAAAAAAACAATATCAAAATATTGTTGTTTAAAAAAAACGTTAAAGTTCACCGGAGACTGATTGTTAATATCTTGTTTTACAGATGGTAAAAACATTTTGTTTTTTTTTCCAATTAGATAAAATACACTTTTATTAACTCTATATTTCAATTTCATTTCATTCTTAAGAAAAGCCGTTTACGAGTGAACCACCTTACTAATCTTATCGCACCTTATCGGCTTATCAAATCATACCCATACTCAGTGTGACTAAACTTCATTGAGCGTACAGTTATTAAACAAACCATTTAGAATAAAATAATGAAATAATCTTGTATGAATATAACTGTAAAAATTCGTATGATAGCAGCCATCCATTGCTAATCAAAAACACACTGAATAACTTTAAAGTTAGTCAAAGCCGCGGTTTTATACGAGCCAAATTATTTTGCGCATTGATACAAGTAAATTTTTGTTTAGTTGTTGTGTAGTTTCTGTTTGATACTGACAAAAACTCTGTTAATTTTTTACGAAGTGGACAGTATTTAAGAAAGCAGTATGTTTCTTGTGATTGTTGCGGTTCTCGTGTTGTTATTTTGGCACGTTTATGGAGGAAGTCGGAAAACAAAAGTAAGGTTATAGTCTAAGAGCTGGGAGCTTCCTTGACTAAAATGGAAGGTACAAAGCTACAATTTTGTGTTTTAATAATTTAATAATAATAGAAAACAAAATCAATGTCTTAAACATGATTTTTTTTTATTTCGGAAAATATATTAATTTTAAAATTAAATTTTGTGTGTTTGTACCATATCGTGGTAAATATTCAAGTTATTAAGAGTAAATACTTTCAGAGGGCTTCGGTGAACTTTAACGTCATTTTTAAACAGCAATATTTTGATTTTTTTTACTTAATTGTTACACGATAATAAAACACATAGGGTCTGAAATAATTAATTTTTTACTCACATCATTACAAATTGAAATAATTTCTTCATTTTCCATATAAAATATACGAAAGTAATGGCCAACTAACATGAAAAAAGTAAGAAAAAATACATTAGAAAGAGATAATACAATGCCGTTCTGTTGACGGTTCTCTCCTTAAATAAGCAATGTTGCCAGATGATTTCTAATAATTTGCTATTATTGATGGTTGTTTTTTTACCATTTACTAGAAATAAAAAAAAAATATATAAAAAACTAACCAGAACTAACAAACAACAACTTCCAACTATTATCTAGTTCTGGTTGGTTCTCGTTATGTTGTCCTCGTTAATTTTTTTTTATTATAAATGCCCATCAAACAAAATGAAAAAATAATTTGATATCTTAATTTTTTGATTTTTTATAGCCAAAAATAAGCCTCCGAATTTCAGATAATTACCCTATTTAATTTTTTTTTTATAATTTGTGAATTATTATTTAATCCATAATGCTTTAAAGCTAAATTTAAGTCCTTTTTTATAGATCCGACAACGTTGTAAAATCTGGCCTTTTACTCAACCTAAAAACATAGTGTTTTTTCGACTTTTAATTTTATTTTTCTCTGCAAAAATGCATTTTTTCGTTTTTTTAATCAAAAAAATGTGTTCTTTATCTGTATTTTTTTAATCGAATGACGCTAAACGAAACCGGATTCCTTTCAGAGATATAATTTTTTAAATTTTTCATTACGGGTGTCAAATTTAATCGTAAATTTTTCCCTTATTCGTAAAAAATCCAAAAAAACGGCACGATTTCTTAGAATCGTTTTACACCTACAAATATTCTAGTGAAATTTATGGCAAAAATTATCACCATATTTGTTTTTGATACTAACATTAAATTTCAGTAGAATTACTGCTAGAATTCATGTGGCGCATGCGAAGAAATCCTTATTTTATAAACAGCTGTTAAATTAGTTAAACCTAAACTAGAAGGGCAAAAAATTAATTAATAAAAAAATGGCTTTTCTGTTTTTTAAATTATGTCAGATATGGATGAACGGGAGTTGTTACTATTAGGTGTGACAACAGTTAGCTAGTTCCTTTTTTAATTTATCAAATTATTCTCAATGGCATTACCGACTTAAAAAAAAATCTGCATTAATTTTGTGTAATTTCGCGAAAATATGGAACATGTTTAACATTTTTATTGCGAAAATTCTAGTAAGGGTGCTGATAAAGAAAAACCCCACGGAATTCGTTATTCTTTGATTATACATTCGAAAGTTCATCATTTTTGAAACACTTTGAGCAAAATAAACTTGCGGATGCTTTATGTCTCTTAATTAAATTTGAGAAATATACTGCATAAAAAATAAACCAGGGCTTCGTTGAACTTTAACGTCATTTTTAAACAGCAATATTTTAATATCATTTTTTCTTCACTTATTTTTTACTCCATAAAAAAATACATAGGGTCTAAAAAAATTGATTTTTCACTTACAATATCATAAAATAAAATAGTTTCTTTATTTTCATATAAAGAGATGATACGATGCCGTTCTTTGACGTGTCTAGTTTTAATAAGCAATGTTGCCACATGTTTTCTAATAATTTGTTGTTATGGAATTTTTTCCGTTTAATGAAAACGCTGTGTCTTGTAAAAAAAACCACCCACGGAATTTAACGATTTTTAAAGTTGCAATGTAAAATATACTTTGAGTAATATTATTTGAGACAAAAAAAATGAGGATGAAGTAGTTTTCACCAACAAAATCGCAATTGAAGTTATAAAATTGGTCATTATTTAACTTTTTATTTGAAATATTTACGATTTACGTGTAATAAATACATGCGCCGCTACCAGACGTTTACAGTGTTACCAAACAAAAGTATTATTAATTTATAATAAAAAACATTGGCATTACCATTAAGATTATTTTCATTAAATCAAAAATATTTGAAATTTCAGCCAGTTACGAAACGCAATAAAAACATACCCTATTTTTGACTATAAAAAAATAAAGATATCTGACTTTTTTTCATTTTGTTCGACGCGTATTTATGATAAAGAAAATGTACAATTAAACGAGGAAAACTTAACCAGCAATTAACCAGAACTAGGTAATTGTTTGGAAGGTGTTGTTTGCAAGTTCTGGATAGTTTTTTTTTTTAAAAACTTTATTTCTAACAGTATAAAAACAACCTTTAATAATAACAAATTATTAGAAAATATCTGGCAACATTGCTTATTTTAGCAAAGATACGTCAAAGAACGGCATCGTATCATCTCTTTAGTGTATATATTTTATGTACAATGTTTCTTAAATTTATCTAAAAATAAGAAAGCATCCGCATTTTTTTTTTTTGCTAAATGTGTTTCAAAAATGATGAACTTTTGAATGTATGTGTAATCGAAAAATAACGAATTCCGTGGATGGTTTTCTTTACAAGCACCTTTTCCTTAATAAAAAATAATGTATAAAAATGTCCAATTTTTTCGAAAAAAATCCGAAAAGTTTAAGGCCTGATAGGTATAGTTATTTTTGTAACAGGTACCCAAAATCAAGTTTTTTTGGACAAATCGTTACAGATGAGTTTCAAAAAGCTGATTTAGGTACGTGTTACAAACAACATTAAAACTTTTTATTAGGTATGATTAGCCGAATATTGATTATTTTATTTAATAATTATTAAACTAATCATACACAAAATTGTAGCTTTGTACCTCAAGAGGTTAGATAAGGTGGCTGCTAGCTCTTAGCTCTATTATTAAGTTATTAAATAAAAACCACTCTTTTTTTAAATTATTTATTTTATAAATTATTATATCGACGTTTATCGATAATTAGGAACGACCACTAAAAAAGGTGGCTGTACCAAAAAACCGATACACAGCAGAGCCGGATTTACCCTGTCAGGGGCCCTAGGCAATGCAATTCTTGGGGCCCCTTTTTTACCCTTTTATTACTCTGACTGACTGAATCGTGTTTTGTTAAAATCTTTGCCTTCTACCCCCGGTCCCGAGTGCGATTCCCGACGTAGGCATGGATGACGTTCTAAGTCTGGGTGTTATCTATATATATAATTTGCTAATGTGATATATTTATATTTATATATATATATATATATATATATATATATATATATATATATATATATATATATATATATATATATATATATATATATATATATATATATATATATATATATATATATATATATATATATATATATATATATATATATATATATATATATATATATATATAAATATATAATAATATATATATATATATATATATATATATATATATATATATATATATATATATATATATATATATATATATATATATATATATATATATATATATATATATATATATATATATATATATATATATATATATAAAATTTTTTTTTTAAAATTTGGGGGTTCCCCCAAAAGGGGCAAAAAATTCATATAAACGTGGGCCCAAAAAAGCTTGTTATTAAGTTTTCAGGGGGGTTAAAAAATTTTAATTTTTTTCGCTTAATTTTTTTTAACCAAATGACCTAGCGGTAAAAAAATTGGGGTGGGGGGGTTTTCCCCAAACCCCCTTTAAACCCCCGTTTTATTTTGCTATAAATACCCTACCCGTTTTAGATGTCGTAATTTTTTTTAAATTTAAATATTGACCTGTTTATTAAAAAAAAAAATTACTATAAATCCACCGCACTTTTTTAAAATTTATTTAACCCCCAAAGCGGTTTCTAAAAACACTTTTGGTCCCACTTTTTTTTAAACTAAATTTTTGGGCCCAAAGTTTAAAACCCCGCATAGTGATAATTCTTAACACGATGATAAAAGGGCCAAAAAAGGGAAAAAGCCCCCAAACCCCCCCCAAAATCCCCTTAAAGGCCCCCAAATTTCCCCCCTTTATTTTTGGGGGGTGTTTTGGGGGGGTTGGAAAAGGGTTTTCTTTTGGGGCCCAAAAAAATTTTTATCACCGTTTTTAAAATACCACTATGCAAAGTTTGAAAAATTTGGCCAAAATTATTTTCCAAAAAAAAAAATTTTGGGGCCCTTTTAAAAATTTTTTTCGAGAACGGCTACTCCTAGACACTTAAATAAAGTATACTTTTTTGGAAGGGGTTTTAAAAATTTTTTAAAAACAGGTCAATATTCTAAGTTTAAAAAAATTGCGACATTTTTAAAAAAATTTGGCGCCCTCTATACCAACATCAAAAGCGTGGACAAAATTTAAATTTTTAAAAAAACCCCCGGGCCCCCTTTTTACCCGTGCCTTTGGTTAAAAAAATTAAAAAAAAGAAAATTAAAAAAAAATTTAGCACCCCTTATTTTAAAAAACATTTTAAATTTATATGAACTTTTCAAAAAAAAAAAAGACCCCGGGAAGCCTCCTTCAAAAATTTATCCCCTTTGGGGAACCCCGTTATATATATATATATATATATATATATATATATATATATATATATATATATATATATATATATATATATATATATATATATATATATATTTATTTGTCTGTCCACGTGATTCTGAAGTTATGGCTTGAGCTAAAATCATGAAATTTGGCACAGTGGTAGTCTTTAGCAGTGGCTAGAACCTAACGAAGCCCGTTTTTTGAATTTCGCCCCCGGGACAAAAATATGAGCAAAAAAGTGTTTTTTTACCGTTAGCCGTACGGAAGGCGTCTTACGGAGATAGAGGCTTTTCATCTAGTAATACATATTTATTTTATTTACAAAAAATATATATAAGTACTAAGCAGTATATCAGTTGTCTGATAATAAAAGCCGCGTTTCTGCGTATCTGCTTTTCTATGCATGTGTGTTCTGTCTATGACAAATTATCCTACCTAAATTCCAAACGTCGCAAATGATTTTGATTTAGTTTTCTTTCACTGGAATGGTATTAATGAATGAATCTCATAGAGCGGGAAAGAAAATAAAACGCGTCTCTGTTATTTTAAATTTAATATAGTCAAATGCAATAAAATACAATAAACCAAAGAAAAAAATTGTGACGTACTGTGAGTTTAAATAAATGGACTTTTCTAACTTTTTTAGATACATAAAAAAAATAGATAAAAGTTGTTTAAAACTTCTTCAAAATTGACCTTTTTCAATACATCATTTTCAACAGCCATTACCGACAATGAATTCAAGCGATTTTGAGATATTGTTGATCAAAGAGAGTTTTTTAATAATTTTAATTTAGAAAAATTTCGTTTCCCTGTGGCGTTTGTTATCATCAAAATTTTATAAATTTGCAATGCTATCATAACATTTGGGAAAGTTGATTGTACCATATTATTAAGAATCAATTTATAGGATTCCTCGGCAGCTACAATGTTATCTTTCCCGCATCCTCCAATTGTAAAATGAACTCGTAAGTTTTGAAACACGGAGCATAGTAAAACTTTTTAAATTTATTAGATTGCAATCGCAAAACTCACATATCGTAATTAAAGATAAAGTATTTCTAAAGTTTCGAAACTACCATACAATTATTATAACGCTAAGGAACGCACACCACAAATCGGGGATTCCCCCAACGTGAGTGAATTCCAGTTGCGTTCATTATCATAGATACTAGATGGTTCTGTATGTATGAAGTATTGCATGCGTCGAAAAAAAGCAATAATATTATTATTTAAAAAGTGGTATAAAATTTTTGTTCCATAAAACGTTTTATTTTTTTCTTGGTGCGTGCATGCACGGGGCTCCAGTCATTGCGTGGCCCCAGTCGATGCGGGGCCCCTAGGCAGTTGCCTACTCTGCCTAATGGTTAATCCGGCCCTGATAAACAGGGTGTTATAATTCATTGCGAGAAAATTTCGATAGATATGCTAGTGTGGGTCTTGGTATGTGGTGTTTAATAGTTATAAAGTTGACATATATAAAAGCTTCTTTATTAAATCTTGTTTTTGGCACGGTGCGCAATAAAAACGACCTCTGACAAAATCGGGCTCTGACAAAAATCTCTCTGACATTTTCTCTATTCATAATCACAGAAGTCTACACAGACACTAAAGTCAGTTCTGCAGACACTCCTTGATTACTTAGTCTATTAAAAAGAAACTTTTTCTTGTTTAAACCCTCAAATCATTAATAAACTTCATGAAAAGACAGGAACAAACGGTACACGGCAAGAAACGATTAAGTTTTTCTTTTTGTAACGTCAAATTAGAAAGTGTTCGGCTAAGCCCGAAACCCGAAAGTCGTTCGGCTAAGCGGGCAATTTGAATTCAACAACTTTTGTCTGCGCGCATTTATCCATTTTTTCCCTTTTTTTAAAATTTCCAACTAGCAGTTGGAAATGTATAAACTTTGCAGTTACTTTTTCTGCCAGTATTGTTACATTCAACTACACAACAACTACTATGCACCATTTTTAATATTTTTATCTAATTATTTACATTTAAATCAAGCATAATTTAACGAAAATTTAAGCACAGCGGGCGCTGCAATCGATTCAGCTGTCCCCACCATACACTTCGCTCCCTGCCAATACGGTCATGTGTAGAAATTTTAGTTTTTTTTTATTATATCCAACGTGTTGCATTTTTAAGTAGACAGTTAGCTTCATAAATTTTCCAATATTTATATCGCCTCTGGTTTTTAATAGCATTTTTAACATTTAATACCATGACCAAAGAGTTGAAGAATTCACATTTTTTGCTTATATTGGAAAAATATGCAGGAAATATCTCTTTTTCAAGTTTTAACTTTCCTGCTTTTGCACATTGCCACGGTTTTATATAAGCCAAATTATTTTGCGCATTGATACAAGTAAATTTTTGTTTAGTTGTAGTTTTTACTGACAATATATTTTTTTAAATATTGTAAGTTAATAATTATTGGAAGTAAAATACGGCCACTGTTTTCTGGGATTAATTATTTTAGAAAATAAAAACACTTTTTCTCCTTACAGGATGAATTATCCGAAAAATCTCTTCTGGCAGCGAAAAAAGACGAGCTGGATGCGGCTGCCAAGCAATGGAAAGGTCGAGTGGAAAAAAGCGATGCGGAAAAATTTTCAGTTGCTGGTAAAATGGGAGAGAAAATTAAGAATGCTGTTCCTACCATTAATATACCGTCGGCTGAAAAAAGCAAAAGGACGCCTCAAGCTAAAAGATACAGGGGAAAAGAAGGTAAATATTTTTACTAGCTTTTAGAAAAGCAAACACCTTTTTAAAGAGTGTACTACTTGTGTTTGTGGTGGGATTTTTCCTTTTTTCTGAATTTAATGAGTGGAAAAAAATGATTGAAGAAAAGTGATTATTTTTCACCAAATATTACTTTTTTGACAGTTTGTAGTAGTCTTGGAAAGTTTTTTTTTTCGAGTTGGTGTTTGAGATCTAATAGGTAAAATATATCAATTTCTTTCTTTATTGACCTAAATCCAGCCTTTATTTTAAATTCTACGACAAATATGAATCTCAGGTTCAGAAACAATACAAACTTCAAAATGACTCCCTAAATATACGCTTCAGGTCGTTCCAATTAAAAATGTATTGTTTTCTGAATTTTTTCTTTACTTTTGTCCTATAACCGACTTACAAACCAAATTTTAAGTTTCTACTTCCTCGAGCCGTGCCCTATAATTTTGATTAGTCAATGAGTGAGTCCGTCAATAGTAAAATGGGCAATTTTTAAAATCAAATATCTTAGAAATTACATAAATTTTGTTTTTGTATTTAAATAAAACACTTACGTGATCTTATATGCCAAATATCATACCTTTATTTCAAGTCTACTTATCCGTATTGTTCTCTAGTAAAACAAGTGGGACATAGATAAATCGAATTGAACAGCTAATTTAGTTTTATAGCGTTTTTTTTATTTGTTGCCTTTAACAAGTATAATTTAATGCTGTTCTTTATTTCGGTACAGTATAGAAAAATGACAGCAATACACTGGAATGTTTAACTAGAAAAAACTACTTCTGATTTTATAATACTATTTTATTCTTTAATTGCTACGAATAAACATAATAATAAACGCTAGACATTGACAGAATAATATTTTTTTGTGTTTTGGCACTTTAATATTCATAGTGATCTTTTTTCTACACCGCTCAAAAAAATTAACGGAACACCTCTTAGTCCATTTGTAAATTTTACGGCGTTGATTACATTCAGATCAAGCTTAAATAATTCAAAAGACACACATTTTCTCACAATAAATCAAAGAATGTGTCATTTGAATAATCATTTATTCATAAGAAAAAACTTACAAGTTAAAAAGGTACAAAAAAGTGTCACATATATAATATGTTCCTTTATTATTCATCCTATCAAAAATATTTATTTTACTTTTTATATAGACAATTAAAAAAGGTGTATTTTTTGTTTCATAAATTTTTTTGTATCTTTTATAGTTTTTGAGATATTAACGATTATTTTTAAAATTTAAAACGTCAATATCTCAAAAACTATTAAAGCTACAAGAAATTTTATCTGACATGAAATATGTATTTTTATAAAACCATTTTTTCCAAAAATACTGATATTTTACAAGTTTATTAAAAAATGTTCCGTTATTTTTTTTAAGCAATGTATTTTCTAATTTAAATCGCAAATTTCTTAAATGGAATAAATTAACTCTATTATTAACAAAAATGAATACAAAATCCTAAGAATATGTTAATTTTACGTCGTATTTCTTATCTTTGACTTCCAATCATGTTCTTAAGTAGTCCTTTAGATTCTGCGGGAAAAAATACACGAGATGGATATGTCACTTTTTGTACATCTAGGCGTACGGTAGTGCACCAGGCCAAGTTCCGGCCTAACACACACTTCGTTATCGTTCCGCATAAATGTATGCGATGTGTGTGTTAATTCGCATAAGTATTCTATTTACCTAAAAGATTAGGTTCTACCTACAGAGCAGGATATACTAAGAAAAAGGTATAAGTTCCTCCCTCTATTTTTTACTTTTATTGAACATAGAAAAAAGAGAAGAAATTCCACCAAAAACACTTAGGAAAAATAAGGGCCTAGCTCCCATCTAAAAATTTTGGGCTCTTAAAGTACTGAGGTCTAAAATTAAATCAACTTGTGTCCACAATTTTTTTTCATTCTTTTTTGACTTTGCAAGTTTCTTGTTTTTTTTTTGATTACAGGCGGTTTTTTTATTAATACAGATAGAACAGTAAAAACTTGCCAAGTCAAAAAGGAATGGAACAAAATTGTAAACAAAACTTGGTCCAATTTTAAAATTCAGTACTTAAGGTGGCCGAGATTTCAGGATAAAAACTTGGCCCTTATTTTACATAATTGTTTTTGGTGGAATTTATTGTTTACAAATTAATCAGAAAATATCAGATTTTCCACGTCATCTGTTTATGTTGAGTGTTATTATAAGCCTTAATTATGAGAATGTACGATAACATTTTTATATTTACCAAAAATAAAACAAACTGACGTATAAACAGATGGATTAAGTATATCAGTAATATCAGATAAGATCACTTAAAACAGTGCATTACTCACCATATTAAAGTTAGTAAAACATTTCAACTGTGTATAAAAAAGACTTAAAAAGTAACTTTTCGTTTGGGAAATATATTTGCAGCAAAATGTATATACCAAAAAGTAAGATTTTTTTATTTACAACAATATATGTAATATTGACATTACTAACTCTGATAAAAGTTTAAAAGTGTCACATTACTTACTTCTACTTCCCTCTTCAATTTCCCTCACCCATTTCCATTTCACCAGTACATGTTTATATGGCACAACCAGCACATTTTTTGAATGGTGTCAAAACAATAAATGACATTTTGGCATTTTACTACATTTGAAAAAATGAAATATCCAATTTAACAATAATATTGTGGTTGTAAATAATTTAAAAAATAAGGGGGCAAAAAGGATTATTTTTTAACTTTTGGTAAAACCTTTTTAAAAAAAAATTTCCCCAAAGGGGTTTTTTTTAAACAGGGGTTAAAATTTTTTAAAAAAAAATTTTTTTTTTTTCCATTTTATACCACTTTAAATTTTTTTGAAAATTGAATTTGGATTAAAAAGTTTTTTACCAGCATTTTTAATTTAAAAATTAAATTTCTTATTAAATAAATTATTGTTAAAGTTACAAATTTTTCTTTCGTAATTTAATGACAGCAAAAAGACATTCCTATTAATTTTTATATTAAATATTAGTAAATTGGGGTAAAACAACAGCAATAACAAACCATACAATCGTGATTGTATGCCTATATGTATATTTTTGATTTATTCTTGTTTCGTACACTTGCGTTTTGTACACCTTAAAAATTTTCCCAAATATTCTTATTTTGAACACAAAATTAATTATTTAGTTTCCGACATCTGGTTTCGTACAATAAGGTAGGTTCCTGTCTCTGATGGTTCATAAAATATGGTAAAATGAATTAAACCCATATTTATAATTAAATATCAAAATATTCTTTGCTCACATATACAGTGTGTCCCAAATTGGTGGGGAATGTATGGGGATCTTGGAAACCACGATTGATAGAAAATCGGTTAAATGGGGAAAGTTTTGGACAATTATGTTAGTAAGCTAATCCCGTTTACTACATGGTTTTATCTATTCAGGTTTTTGAGAAATTTTGAAAAAACCTGAAACATGCATTTTTGAAAATCGGCCATATTTTTTTTATAAGTGAAAATTTTTCAAATCTGTAAAAACTTCTTCAAACAATTTTTTTGTAGAATATGACCGAGTGGTAAATTTTTTATTTTCTACGTTTCGGGTTTTTAGAATCATCATCAACTTTATTTTCATATGGACGCCATATTGGATTTTTACGAACAAATGTGCCTTCATTCTGATTTCAAAATGTATAACATGTTATAATTTACGAGTTTATAACCTCATTTATTTAAAAAAAACAAATATTTTCTCAGTTGCCTTGATTCCGGCGAACGTAATTTTTTTGTAACAATAAAATATTAGTAATTGGCAAAATAGATAAGCTGAACACATATTTTACAGAAATGGGTTCGCAACTGCTATAATGTTAATAATACGTGTTACAAGAAAATGTAATGGCGCCCATATGAAAAAGTAAATTGATGAATCATCATCAACTTTCTTTTCATATAGGCCATATTGATTTTTCAGCCAAATAGTGTTTTTTATTCCTATTTCAACAATGTATAACATCTTATAGTTTATTAGTTTATAACCTCATTCACTTCACAAAACAAATATTTTCTCAGTTGTCCTTGATTCCCTGCGAATGTCATCTAGCGTCATTATCAAGTTAGTTGGGGTACATTATTAATTTTTTTCAACTTTGTAAAATGGTTAATTATTTAAAGAAATACTTGATATTTTGCAACGTTATTTCCAAAACAATAGAAATGTTAACATAGCTGCGCAAACGCATTTCGACAATTTTCCTGAAAGGCAGCATCCTAAATTAACATACTTTCGAAAACTAGTTACAAATTTGCTTAAATTCGGAAGTTTTAAAAAACTACGACCTAAGAAGTTAACCAACATTTTAAAAAAAATTTCCAACATCTTCAGCAGGATTTGATAGAAAATTCCACATCCCTTAAGTAAAACCATTCATAGGGAGTTAGGACTATTTAAAAAAATATCGTTAATATGTTAAGAAATATGGACAACATTTTAAATTTTAGGTCGTTATTTTACTCTTCATTTTAGTAGGAATATTAGTTTAGCCACTTTTCATTGTTTTTTTTTTCACTTGATTCAATTAACTTGTTCGTGTAGTTTTGTTGTAACAGGGTATTAACGTTATAGCTATGTTTGCGAAACCCATTTCTGTAAAATATCTGTTCAGCTTATCTATTTTGCCAATTACTAATATTTTATTGTTTACAAAAAAAATGACGTTCGCCGGGAAACAAGGCCAGCTAAGAAAATATTTGGTTTTTTAATAAAATGAGGTTATAAACTCTTAAATTATAACATGTTATACATAGTTGAAATCAGAATAAAAAGCACTATTTGGCTACGTAAAATCCAATATGGCGTCCATATGAAAAAATAAAGTTGATGATGATTCTAAAACCCCAAACGTAGAAAATAAAAATTGACCATTCGGTCATATTCTACAAAAAAGTTGCTTTGAAGAAATTTTTACAGATTTGAATAATTTTCACTTATAAAAATATGGCCGATTTTCAAAAAATCATGTTTCAGGTTTTTCAAAATTTCTCAAAAACCTGAATAGATAAAACCATGTAGTAAACGGGGTTAGCTTACTAACTATTGTCCAAAACTTTCCCCATTTAACCGATTTTCTATCTATGGTGGTTTCCAAGATCCCCATACATTCCCCACCAATTTGGGACACACTGTATGATGCAGAAATATAAATGCATGCAAATTTGAATAATAGTGATATTAAAATAATCTATTAATAATATATGTTTTAACTATCTACCTAAACGGAAAAGTTTACTGTTTCCACTTTTAGTGATTTATCACGTCTGAAATATAATTGGGTAAAATGAAAAGCCGCTTTAACTAACCAGAATTAACCATGACCAACCAGAACTAACTGCTTTTGAATTTGTCTAAATTATCCCCATGTAGAAGTTATTAACAAAATTTTGATAATTTTTGATATGGTATTTATTTGGTTGGTTATTTTGGTCGTTACAATGGTCGGTGTACGAAACGAGAAGCATAAAATAGATTAAATAATTCAGTGTTCAAAACACGAATATTTCAGGTAAATTTCTGAAGTGTACGAAACCAGAAAACACCATATTTTTAACCCAGCAGCACACAGGGTGTACAAACAAATTTCTTTTATTATTTAAAATACTTGATTTGACGTTAAAATATTTTATAATTTCGGTAATGACTGGAGTTTTTTGATAATATAGTGTTTGGTACAATTAATCAAAAAAATAAAGTTGGCGTAGAACAGACAAGTGATATTATGGTTTAAATTTTCAAATTACAGTTGCTATTATATAAAACCTTCATATCTTTTTGACACAGTGCTGTACCACTGTTGGCTTATAAGGTGTCGGCTGTTCTTTTTGTTTCTTGCATAGTGTTTTGCGTATCTTATTTTAATTTATCAGCAAATAGCAAAAGTTAATTTTACTATTTTTTTGTAGATTCATCTTCGACACCCTCATCACCTGAAAAAAACAGTCATTTTGATCTCACCAGAAGCAAGTCCGCAGTATCTCCCATAACCTTAAATCGAAGTTTGGCAGGTAAGAATAAAATTTAAAATTATTTTTTTAAGTGTAAAAGTATAAAAAGTTTTTATATTTCTCGAAAAAATTTAAAAAATTGTCCGCATACGTGGATTTGATTCCATTTTAAAATCTTTAGAATTTGGAAAAATAACAATTTTTACATAATTATTTTTTATTGGTGTCATTCTCGTTATTCCAAACCCAAAGTTAAAAAAACGGCTTCTAAAAATTTATTTTATATCTTCCAAAACTAAAATCTGATTAAAAATGTTTTTATATATTTTTTTTTATCTTGGGACAGTCTACGAAGGCTGAAGGCCTAAGCACCAACGTATGTGGGTGTCCTAAATGTGGTAAGAGGGAATTTATTAACACGGGACCTCCAAAGGAGGAATGATACTGGCCAATTCCTTGGAGCAGATGCCGTGAAAATACGTATAAAAGAGCAACAGATCTCCTATAACCCGTCGGTGGGTAAGGAAAGGAAGCTTTCCTGTAAGCATGGGGTCATTAATAAGACGTACAGCTCCTTGAATGGAATTAAGAATGCTTAGAGTTTTGGGAGACACCCTTTCCCAGACCTGAGAATAATATTCTGAAGTGGGTCTGATTTGGAATACATACAGAGCATACAGGTTTGAAGGAGAGAAATACTTTTTGGCTCGAAAGAGGAATCCAAGCTTTTTTTGAAGCTGCGGAAGCTATGGATGTAATATATTTATACCAGTTAAGATTATTCTCAAAAGTAACGCCACAACAAAGTTAAATTATTCTTTGTTCTGGATTTTCCCTTTCATTCTAAATAACTTTCACTTTTCCTCTTGTTTTAGGTTAAATGGACTTTTATTTTTTTTTTTTATTCTTTTGCAAATATTACAGCTACTCCTACCAAATTTCAAAGCCGAGTTGTTGCCATCCCGAAACCGGACGATTTCACCTTCACGTCGTTCTTTGAAAGCGTTGAAAATTCAAAAACTAACAATGAACGGTTGGATATAAGTTCTGGAGATTTCGACGCTATCGAGAGACAGTCATTGATAACGTACAAGAAAAATGTACAGGTATGTTAAAATATTTTTAGCGATCGATATGAGTTTTATTAACGTATACAAAATCATGCATTAATAACTCTCAGTAATGCATGATTTTCTATTAGAACAAGATTATAGTATAGGCAACTTAAAATACACAAAACAAGCATTGTCTTAATCCAATATCAACTATAAAAACATTTGTCAAGTTGTCAAGTCAAATATCAAATTAATTTTAAAATAATATTTATTTCTAAAATTATATAAAAATCCATAAAAAATTAGTAAATTTTATGACAAACTTAATAATGATATTTTTGTTGGATAATATTGTTGATATTATGTAAGTTCATAAATCAATCAAAATGTTATATACAAGTATATTAGTCGGAAATACAGTTTGCTTATTTCAAATCCCGGTAACCTATAATGACCCAAAAAATACGAAGTCGATATATTTGTGCTTTAAAAATAGAAATGCTGTAAAGGGTTTTTGGGACTGTGTGTTTTTAACAGTCAGTTATTGTTACCTTCCAAGTGCAGGCAACCCAATAAAGTTTTCTTAAAGTTATAATTCGGGTGTTTTATTTATCACTCTATAACCCTACAGTGTCCACAGGAGAGTATTGTTGTGTTCTCCCAGGACTTCAAGTTCTTTTTGGCATTCCCTTGTCAGCTTGGACGTTAACTTGGCTCCGATCATTATTCGTCCTTAATAGTACCCCCGTTCCTTACACAGCTATTTTATTATAATGAGTTTTAATAACTAATTTCTAAACTTGTTTTTGACAGATTCGAAGAAGACGAGGCGCAACTAAGAATCCGATCAAAGCCTTGGCTGTTAGAACAGACATCGCGGATGAATACACGGAAGTTATTACTGGAGTCGCGGAGAGAGAGAAAAAAAGACTGAATATTGAGAAACGTAAGTATATTTGCCGCTTATGCTTATCGTACTGATTTATTCGTTTTACTTATACAGTCTTATACATGACACAATCATTGTTAAAGTTAGCAATGGACTAAACAATGGGTTAAATTTAACAAAAAGTGAAAAATGAAAAAAACTCGACAAAGTAGCACATTTCAAGGCAACTGGATAATAATAAATAATTTAGTTCGAAATTTTGCTTAAAGAATCATATATAATAATTAATAATTTATTTATATAAACATAAAAAAACATATTTTGTACAGAATATATACAAAAATAGGTTTGGCACTCTAACAAAGTGATTTTATATATTTTCTTCAAAAACAAGCAGTACGATAGATAGCTCAAATGACCACTAATGTAGATCAAGTTGCAAGACTGCCTGTAGCAGTATATGCTCGAAAGTTGCGATGCATAATCTGAGTAGCTTTCTAGTGATAAAAATTTTTCCGCGGCTTACAGTATTGAGCTACTCCAAACCTTATAAACTCTGGCTTGCGTGTATAAATTATTATACAGGTGTGGAAAGTTCAAAACCGAACATGGACATTTCGCAAGTAGAACAAAGAAAACAAATAAACCACTAAAACAGAGTGAGACCAAATTAAACTAGGACATACTCGCCAAAATACCTTAAACAGCGTACGCTCGACGAAGGTTGCCGTATGCATCGAATCGTTCTCTTCGCTGTTCGGGACAGCGCTTGATACAAGTATCGACACATTGCAAAGCTTTATCTCTCTCTTTCACACAGTTAAAGGAGTTGTCCGTTTCTGTTTGATACATTACACTTTATCCCTATGTTTTGTTTTGGATTTTCCACACCTGTATGTATATACGCAGTTTCTGAAATCAAGAAAATCTTTTTATTGTGATGCAAAATTCTTAGATGAAAGTTTACACCCCGCACTGCGTTTGACTTTCTTTTAGTACCGCATGTTACAGCTTTGGACACGCCTTAACCTAAGAAACAAGAAGCATTTTCTAGGTTAATTTCGTTAATTTATACATATATTAATACACAAATAAACATAAAATTGTTTTAATTCTTTTGTCTTAAAAAGAATAGATGGATAATAAACAGCAGTAAGTAATAAAATTCCAGTAAATAAATAGTTTTACTAATATTTTTTAAATTAAAACAGCAATTTTCTAGGAAAATAAAGCAAATATTTTGTCTACTCTAGATGTAATACTACCTAAATTTATGAATAAAATGTAATAAGCATGAGTTATATTAAAAAAACCTAATTTAAAGAAGTTCTGCAGTATTAATCATTTGAGGTATATCTATTGTACTGCTTGTTTTTAAAGAAAATATATAAAATTACTTTGTTAGAGTGCCAAACCTATTTTTTCATATTCTGTGCAAGGTAATTATGGTTCTTATATATGTTTAATTGATTTTTAACGCAAAATCCCGATCTAAATTATTTTTTTGACAAATAGTTATCATATAAAAAGTTATGTCCTGTTGCCAAAATTTTTAATTTTTTTCTCTTTGTTAAATTTAACACATTGTTAAGTAGAGATCGAACGCTGTTAGAATGACACCGATACGTCACGGTTTTATACGGGTTTGCCATATGAGACCGTGACGTATCGGTGTCATTCTAACAGCGTTCGATCTCTACATTGCCAACTTTAACAAGAGTGTAAAAATATGGACATTAACATTATAACGTAGAGGTGGCATCCTATTTATGCAAATTGCGTTTTTGGATAGTACTTACAAAAGTATTTACCTTTTTTTGTATTTCCAGTTGCCCAAAACTCAAACAAGGCACTCGAAGCCCTAGCAGGCCTAGCGAGCAACGAGGACTTCAAGTCTGTCGCTCTGAAAAAAGGCACAGCCCCTACCTTGTTACAACCCTGGAAGGAACTCATGCTTCTGCAAATCAAAGGCAGACGTCACATACAAACTCGTCTAGTCGAACCTGTAGCCAGCAGTATCAATGAAGGAGACTGCTACATTTTAATCACGCCTACAGCTCTATACAACTACACGGGAGCTTACTCTAACGTTATAGAGCAATCTAGAGCCGCTGATGTGGCAAATCACATACAAAAAACCGGCGACATGGCGTGTAAGGTATCAAAAGTTTTCAACGTCACAAGCAAAGATGTGTCTAAGAGGCATTTAGAAGCCTTTTGGAAGCTGCTAGGTGCCCAAGAGATCCCCGAAACTGTAGGCGCTGGTCATCCGAATGAAGACGAGACCTACGAGTCCAATATTCTACATACGAACATGATCTACACTGTAGAAGACAATGAACTTGTTCCTTACGATTCGTACTGGGGGACCATTCCGAAAATCGAGATGCTGCACGAAACGAACGTGATCGTTTTCGACTTCGGGTCGGAGTTGTACGTGTGGAGCGGAAAGAACGCCGCCGTAGAAAAGAAGAGGCTCGCTCTGAAGTTAGCCAAAGAGATGTGGGAGGAAGGCTATAACTACAGCGATTGTAGCGTGAACCCGCTGAACGTAGTGTCGGCTCTTGGCGATAGAGAGCTTAAAGAACTGCCTTTGAAAGCCGACAAACGGCCTTCGTGGGCTCTGTTTGCCAAAATCACGCAACATAGAGAAACCGTGTTGTTTAGAGAGAAGTTCTTGGATTGGCCGGACTTTTCAAGAGTCATAAGGGTACGGAACAGTGATGAAGGTAAGAGTTAGTTTTTTTAATGTAAATTGTGTCATATCTAAAATTTTTATAAAAAGTCCTAAAACGTTTGTATAAAACACTTTTTATATTCCTTCAAATAATACTTTTAAAAACATGCCAAATTATAAGGAAAAACCCTGTACAGAGTGGCCAACTAAGAATGCGAGTTACTGTATCTGGGAACCTATCCATCGTAAAGGTTTGTGACAAAAAAAGTTATTACTAAAACGGCCAAGAGAAAACCTGGAAATTATTTTCAAGTTTCTGAAATGGCCGCTAGAGGGCGTAACTGCAATCTTGAATCTAAAAAAGTGATGTTTCTGTAAATTCCGCTATAACCTAACAAAAAACCTGATCTTTAAAGTCGAGGATAATCTGAATCTTTTTTGTTTGGCAATTTTTGCTGTATCTCTAAAAATAAAGTGGGGAGTATTCAAAGGCTTCTGTAAAAAACACCCTGTATTTTCGAAACCGCTGAGCCGATTTTAATAAACTTTGGCAAGTTAAAAAGAGCTATTCTTGGGCTATAAATGTTATAATATTTAATGTTTTGTTAGCTTCACATGTCGCCGCTAGAGGGCCTTTTTCGACATTCTGACCGAAATGGTAATGTCTAAACAAGCTTTCGAAAACTGCATCTAGATATTTTGTTCCTAACCTAAAATTTAGCCAAAAAATTTTTTCTAAATTCTTTTTTATTTATCAGCTTCAAATTTTATTTTGCTTTTTAAATATAAATTATCACCAGGTATTAGTGAAATTTACTAATCATTTTGTGTTGCCAGGTCTAAAACGAGGCAAAGGTTCAATTGAGATCAAACCGTGCAACGTGGACGAAATGGTTAAAGAAAAAGGCCACAATCCGGACCTGGTGATCGGCAACACTCATCTAGGACGTGGCGATCAGTACTTCGACGAGGAGACCAGAAGACTCTTCGAATACGACACTCTCGAAATTAAAGCTTGGCGAATCATGGAAAACACTCACGAACAACTCGGCGAGAAATCCATAGGACAATTCTACGACGGTGACAGCTACATTTACTCCTGGAAGTTCAGGCAAACTGTCAAGGGCAGAGAATTGAACGGCAAGCCTTCGAAGCACGCTCAGGTGGGGCGTGATATGTGCATTTTCTTCTGTTGGCACGGCAGCAACTCTTCCATTAACGAGAAGTGCACCGCTGCGTTTCTGACGGTCGAACTCGATAAACAGAATGCACCTCAAGCCCGTGTTGTTCAAGGTAAGAATAATCGCACCAAATACACTCCTATTGGCACGGTGCGCGATAAAAACGACATCTGACGGCTGCGTAAAGTCATGGTTGAAAGCCGTGGGAGAGGTAGATTATTGATAAATAATTATTATTTATTTTTCGTAAATAATTATATATATATATATTTTTTATATATATTTATATATATATATATATATATATATATATATATATATATATATATATATATAAATCTAGTCAGGACTGTAAATGACTGTTGGATAACATTACAAATATCAAAATAACTTCTGGTTAAATCTCCTAGGTGAAAATTTGCGAAATTTTAGGAATTTTTTTGCAATTTTCAGGTTTGTCAGTGGGGCGTCATAACTCAAAAACTAGCGGGCTCCGACAATAATCGACAAATGTCCCGATAAGTAAAAAATCACCTGATTAACTTACGAGTCTAGAGCTTTTCCAATATACCTAAGCCTAATATATATTTTACTTACTTGAAGGCTGTATAGTCATTTTCTCCATTCACAATCATAGAAGACTACACAGACACTAAAGTCAGTTCTGCAGAGAATCCTTGATTACTTGGTCTATTAAAAAGGACCTTTTTCTTTTTAAAACTCGCAATTCATTAAAAAAACTTTAGGAAAAGGCAGGAACAAACGGTACAACGCAAGAAAAGAGTAAGTTTTTTTTTCTTACGTCAAATTCGAATGTTGTTCGGCCAAGTCCGAAACCCAAAAGTCGTTCGGCAAAGCGGAAAATTTGAGTTCAACACCTTTTGTCTGCGTGCATTTATCCATTTTTGCCTTTTTTCTAATTTCCAACTAGCAGTTGGAAATGTATAAAATTTACAGTTATTTCTGCCAGTATTCTTACATTCAACCACACAACAACTATTATGCACCATTTTAAATTTTTATCTAATTGTTTAAAAGGTATGAGATCTCTGATTTTTTCCATTCATTGAACTCAGAAAAAAGAGAAGAGAGCCCACCAAAAACACTTATATGGCCTTTTTTGAAGTACTGAGATTTCTTCTCTTTTTTCTGAGTTCAGTAGCTCCCTGCCTTTTTTCAGTCTACCTTACTCTGTAGGTAGAACCTAACCTTCAGATTGAATATTAAGTACGAAAATGCTCATTTTATTGTCTTTTAAATCGCGCCTGGTTTGGGGCTGCTAGGTAAATTGTAGCATTTTTTTTTTGTTTAGTAAATAAAATTCCTCTAGCATTTTAAATTTGAAGACAATTATGACCTGAGAAGCTCAAGTTAAATCAGATTAGAAATATAGGGTATAACCATCCCTCTTCCCGAGCGTTCTGAGGAAAAATGTGCAGTTTTCAGAATTTTTTTACTTGTCTCCTAAAACCTACTACTAAATTCCAAATTTTAAGGTTTTGCTTTCAAAATAGAATATCTCAGAATCCACTTAAAACTTTCTTAATTTCTTCACCGGTGATTAGAATATTTAGGTGATTTGCTACCAAATCTTATACTTTTATATGAAACGATAACAAAGTTAGTATAGGGGGGAAACCGTCTGAAATGTTTTGTGTAAAATACACCCTGCGTGCATCAGGCCGGAACTTAGCCTGACGCCTAGATAACACAGCCACGCAAAACAAAATAAAGTGGTCTGAAATATTTTTTCTCCTGCACACAAATCCGGGGTCAAAATTAGTCTCAAATTCCAAACATTCACAAAAAATTCCCAGCAAAAATACAGAAAATTTGTTTTTCAATTTTCAAATGTATATTCTTTATAAACAACCTTTAGAATTGTTGTCACGTGACTTGTTTTTCTAACCTCAAAATCAACTTTATAATCACAATTTTCCAAAAATAAACCGGTTCACGCCAAATTTGGTGTGGCTTGTTTTGGGAGCTGATCACCAGAACTGGGACGGATCCTTTAAAAAAGAAATTTACGGACCCGGATCCTCGTAAAGGAATCGAATCACCAATACGAATCACAATTACTTTTTTAAGGAAAAAAGGAATCGAATCCAAGGAATCGATTCCTATTTATCGGATCACAAATCCTGATCATCTTTAGTTTTTATACTTACAAATGGTAACTACGATACAAAATTTGGTGTGGCTTGTTTTGGGAGCTAAACACCAGAACTGGGACGGATCCTTTAAAAAAGAAATTTACGGACCCGGATCCTCGTAAAGGAATCGAATCACCAATACGAATCACAATTACTTTTTTAAGGAAAAAAAGGAATCGAATCCAGGGAATCGATTCCTATTTATCGGATCACAAATCCTGATCATCTTTAGTTTTTATACTTACAAATGGTAACTACGATACAAAATTTCGTGTGGCTTGTTTTGGGAGCTAAACACAGAACTGGGACGGATCCTTTAAAAAAGAAATTTACGGACCCGGATCCTCGTAAAGGAATCGAATCACCAATCCGAATCAAAATTACTTTTTTAAGGAAAAAAAGGAATCGATTCCTATTTATCGGATCACAAATTCTGATCATCTTAAGTTTTTATACTTACAAATGGTAACTACGATACAAAATTTCGTGTGGCTTATTTTGGGAGCTAAACACCAGAACTGGGACGGATCCTTTAAAAAAGAAATTTACGGACCCGGATCCTCGTAAAGGAATCGAATCACCAATACCAATCGATTCCTATTTATCGGATCACAAATCATGATCATCTTTAGTTTTTATACTTACAAATGGTAACTACGATACAAAATTTCGTGTGGCTTATTTTGGGAGCTAAACACCAGAACTGGGACGGATCCTTTAAAAAAGAAATTTACGGACCCGGATCCTCGTAAAGGAATCGAATCACCAATACGAATCAAAATTACTTTTTTAAGGAAAAAAAGGAATCGAATCCAGGGAATCGATTCCTATTTATCGGATCACAAATTCTGATCATCTTAAGTTTTTATACTTACAAATGGTAACTACGATTCAAAATTTGTGTGGCTTTTTTGGGAGCTAAAAAAACCAGAATGGGACGGACCTTTAAAAAAAAATTTACGGACCCGGATCCTCGTAAAGGAATCGAATCACCAATACGAATCACAATTACTTTTTTAAGAAAAAAAAAGGAATCGAATCCAAGGAATCGATTCCTATTTATCGGATCACAATTTGTGATCATCTTTAGTTTTTATACTTACAAATGGTAACTACGATACAAATGATACTGCATAATCCAGATGATAAATCAAGCGTTAAATATTTTAGCACGGGCCCGAGTCGCCAAATATAATTTTAGCCTCACTTTGAAGTGCTGTAGCCCTTACAATTAGTCAAATTAGTTTTTGTTAAATTTTCTTTAAATTTTAATATGTTATTTCTGAGATCACCAGGAAACCACTCACCCTTAAAGAAACATTTTTTTGAACTGTATTCCAAAACTGGCTATGTAAGTTTTTAAATGTGGTAACTTCAAGCAACTTTTAAACAGGACATCTTATTGTATCTTTACAGGAAATTTTACAAGTACCGTTTAATAATTTCTCTGCTTGAGGAATATAATAATAATTATAATAACCAAGGATAACATTAAAAACATATAAAGATCGAGCAATCAAAACTTATAAGATCAAATGCAAGTAAAAGTTATGCCCGTTTTTGGTACACACTGTATGGTTAGGAAAAAATTGTTTCATTTAAAAGTTGTTTTTCTGGACTGGAAAAACAACATATTTTGGTTAAAAATCACATATTAGGTGGGTTTTCTTATTTAAAGATTTTAATACACAAATGTTTTAAAATTTTTATTTTTTATTTTAGAAAATTAATGAGGAAGAATCTTATTAAAAATTTGGAATTTTAAAAAGGAAGACTCAAAATGGGGATTTTAGCATTTATAAACTATTTGTCTGAAATTCGAAATATAGGAATCGATTCCTTCTGGAATCAGATCCTTCCAAAACGAAATGATTTTAATAATTTTAAAATTATATAACAAACCGGATCACGAATTTTATTTTTTAAAAAGGGAATCGATTCCAGCCTTGGACCTTAAAAAGGAATCGATTCCCCAATTTGATTCCAAAAGGATTCGATTTTACCCACAAATCCCTCGATTTTAAAATTTAAGATGGCGGTTTCAATAACCAAATCTCCAAAAGTTTTAGATTTACAGCGCTAATCACGAATCCTAGATTTTCAAAGGTCAAATCAAATGAGTTTTGAAAATCTTCCCCCCTTTGGTGGGCCATTTTGAAGTTTGCAAATCGGGCCCCCCAATTTTAATAAACCCCCCCCTTTTAAATCCCCTATATTAAATTTCGACTAAATCGAAAG
Source organism: Listronotus oregonensis (assembly GCA_019359885.1). NCBI lineage: Eukaryota > Metazoa > Arthropoda > Insecta > Coleoptera > Curculionidae > Listronotus > Listronotus oregonensis. Next base: position 54,818 of record JAHBCN010005752.1, on the reverse strand, counting down.
ATTTTTTCATATTTATCCGACATATTGGACCCGCCATTTTAAATTTTTTATATCAGACAGGGCTGGTGCCCTCCCAACCTTTCTTTGGGCCCCCTTTTTTTTTTGATTTTGAATTTTAAAAACCAAAAATTTTTTTAAAAATTTTTTTGCTTAAAATTTTTTTATGCCCCCGGTAATTTTTTTTTTAAAAGGATTACTATTTTCCCCTCTTTTTTTTTTCAATTTTAAAATTTTTTAAAAGCTCAATAATTAAAAAAAATTTTTTTAAGTTTTTCCCGTTTTAAAAATTTCAAAAATTTTTTTACATGGTGGGGGGGAAAAAATACATGGACATTCTGAATTTTTGTCCATTTTTTTGAGGGCATTTATTTTAAGGTTATTAGGCCTCTCGTTGATTGTTTTTAACTAGCATAAAGACAATATCGCGTTTTTTCGTCAAATTTAAAAACCATTTTGATGATATTGTCTGTTACCTAATCGTATAATTTCTAATTAATCAAAAAAGTATGTAAAAAAAAAAATTTACCAGACAGATTGACAGAAAAATCATTTTTTATATTTATATACAGGGTGCCATTTTTTTTTTTTTTTAATTTTTGAGACGGAATATTTAAAAAAAAAAATCTTTTAAACCCCCCCTTTTAATTTTTTTATCGGGTTTTAAAAAAAATTTTTTCAAACTATGAACAAATACAGACGGAAACTAGTCATAAATTTTAAAAAAAAAAAAATTGACAACTTTGCGATTTTTTGTTTTAGTGACAAAAAAAATTGGTCATAAAAGCTTTAGCTTTTTCTTTTAAATTTTAATTTTTTTGGGTTTAAAAAAATTCCCAAAATCAAAAAAGGCCCACAACCTGGGAATCCACTTATAAGGGGTCGCAGGGGACATCAAATTTGGTAAAATTCCCGGGGGATTTTTAAAAATGATGATTTACAACTTTGTTTTTTAAGGGTTTGGGAAAAAAAGTCACGGATCATGTATTTTCTTTAGGTTCTGAACCTGCTGCTTTCCTAAGGCCTTTTGGGGAAATATGGTTATTCACAAGGGTAAAAGAAATGAAGTAGAAGAAGAGGAGAGGTCGAAGTTGTTCATTGCAAGAGGGAAAAAGAGGAAGAGACTTATCTAATGGAAGGGGGCCCTTGGAAAAGGGGGGTCTGAAAGAGATCGTCATTTGTTTTATTAAATACTGACGAAGAGCAAGTAACTATTGGCATGGGTGCAAGTCGAAAACAAACAAAAAAAAAGGTAACTTTAACATAATAAGTAAATTTTTATCTTTATGGATTATTATTTTGGGTTATAAAGAAATACAAAGTTGAGGTTTTTCCGCCTCACACTGAGCCACAGGGTTTTGTATTTTTGTATTTGTTTCAGTTAAAAAGGTTTACACCCCTTAAGAAGGTGTAGTAGCCCTTTTTTTTCTTTTTGGCTAGCCCCCGGTGGTTATTCCCCATGAGGTTTTGATTTTTCCCATTGTAAGTGCAGGGCATCTATAGATGTGAGAGGCTTTCCCCCTTCCTTTGTCACTAGTTGCAAATGGGTTTTTTATTGTCCCATATGTGCATAGTTTTTTATCAGTGTCCTTATAACCTGTATATTTAACTGATTCCTATTTTTTTTAGAGCACTTTCAAAAAAATTTTTTTGGGGGATCCCCTTGATTTAGTTTTTTTAATGGGTTATATAATGATTTTTTTGAATCCAAACATTACCCAAACCCAGGCTTTTGGTACAAAAAAAAGGTTC
>JAHBCN010005752.1:0-53059 GCA_019359885.1 Listronotus oregonensis | reverse complement strand
CATATAAAGATCGAGCAATCAAAACTTATAAGATCAAATGCAAGTAAAAGTTATGCCCGTTTTTGGTACACACTGTATGGTTAGGAAAAAATTGTTTCATTTAAAAGTTGTTTTTCTGGACTGGAAAAACAACATATTTTGGTTAAAAATCACATATTAGGTGGGTTTTCTTATTTAAAGATTTTAATACACAAATGTTTTAAAATTCTTTATCTTTATTTTAGAAAATTAATGAGGAAGAATCTTATGTAAAAATTTGGAATTTTAAAATGGAAGATTCAAAATGGTGGATTTTAGCATTTATAAACTGATTTGTCTGAAATTCGAAATATGAGGAATCGATTCCTTCTGGAATCAGATCCTTCCAAAACGAAATCGATTTCTAATAATTTTAAAATTATATAACCAAACCGGATCACGAATTTTATTTTTAAAGGTAATCGATTCCAGCCTTCGGATCCTTAAAAAGGAATCGATTCCCGAATTTGATTCCAAAAGGATTCGATTTCTACCCACAAATCCCTCAGATTTGCAAAATTTAAGATGGCGGTTTCAATATGACCAAATCTCCAAAAGTTTTCAGATTTACAGCGCTAATCACGAATCCTAGATTTTCAAAGGTCAAATCAAATGAGTTTTGAAAATCTTCTCCGCCATATTAGGTGGGCCATTTTGAAGTTTGCAAATCTGAGCCCGAATTCATGATCAACGACCCTTAAATCCCCTATATTGAATCTGACTAAATCGAAAGAGTTTTCGATATTTGATCCGACATATTGGACCCGCCATCTTAAATTTTGTATATCAGACACGGGCTGGTGACCTCCACAACCTTTCTATATGGCCCTTTTTTTTGATTTTCGAATTTTCAAACCAAAAATTTATTAAATGGGATAGTTTAAAGTTTTTTATGACATTAAAATTTTTTCATGATGTTAACTACCAACGAGTAATCGCAAAGTTGTCAATTTTTTAAAAAGGATTACTAGTTTCCCTCTTTATTTTTTCATAGTTTTAAAATTTCTCTAATAAGCTCAATAGGCAGTTAAACGATTAGTTTTTAAGATATTCCGTCTTAAAAATTTCGAAAAAAATATTTTCTTCACATGGTATACGCAGGTGAAAAATACATGGACATTCTGCAATTTCGTCCATCTTTTGACGGCATTTATTTTAAGGTTACTTAGGCCTCTCGTTGATTGTTTTTAACGTAGCATAAGACAATATCGCGTTTTTTTTCGTCTAAATAAACCATTTTGACTGATATTGTCTGTTATCCTAATCGTATAATTTCTCAATTAATCAAAAAGAGTATGTCAAAACAAAAATTTACCTAGACAGATTGACAGATAACTCATTTTTATATTTATATACAGGGTGCCACTTATTTTTTTTTTTTTAATTTTTGAGACGGAATATCTTAAAAACTAATCGTTTAACTGCCTTAATTTTTATCGTGCGTATTAAAGAAATTTTCAAACTATGAACAAATACAGACGGAAACTAGTCATCATATTTAAAAAAATTGACAACTTTGCGATTATTTGTTATTAGTCGACGAAAAAAAAAATTGCGTCATAAAAGCTTTCAGCTATTTCATTTAATTAATTTTTGGTTTAAAAATTCTAAAATCAAAAAAGGCCCACAACCTGGGAATCCACTTATAATGGATCGCACGGTACATCAAATTTGGTATAATTCGGTGGATTTTTAAAAAATGATGATTTACAACTTTGATTTTAAGGTTGGAAAATAACGTCACGTGACTCATGTATTTTCTTTAGGTTCTGAACCTGCTGCTTTCCTAAGGCTCTTCGGAGGAACTATGGTTATTCACAACGGTAAAAGAAATGAAGTAGAAGAAGAGGAGAGGTCGAAGTTGTTCATTGCAAGAGGAGAAGTCGAGGAAGAGACTTATCTAATGGAGGTGCCATTGGAGATGGCTAGTCTGAGAAGCAGATCGTCATTTGTTTTATTAAATACTGACGAAGAGCAAGTAACTATCTGGCATGGGTGCAAGTCGAGCAAACAAAAAAGAAAGGTAACTTTAACATAATAAGTAAATTTCTATCTTTATGGAAGTTTTATGTATTTTTTTAGATATTAATAAAGCGAATAGCTAATAGTTAATAGATAGTACTAGTCAAACATTATCCAAAAGTAAAATTGATTTACCTTTAAACCATTTAACAAATAGAGGCAATGAAAGACCAAGCTTTTAGTGTTATTATAATGTTATTTTACATGAATACCCCATATCTTTGTAATTCTTTTAGGTTGTTAAAAACGCGATCACGAAAATTCTTCAAAACAAACCATTCGAACTTTTCGCTGGTGACACGGAAGAGCTTGAAATCGTCGAAGTTGAAGAAGGCAGCGAAAGCGAAGACTTCTTGGACGTGATCGGCTCCGATCGCGCCTCGTACAATTCCCTTCTGGATAATGAAAAAGACTTTGACTTTATGCCAAGATTGTTCAAGATGTCGAGCATCACAGGCAATTTTATTGCCAGCGAAGTTTTGTGTCTTCACAGGAGCGAGCATTCTAGTCCATATCCTTTTGTGCAATCTGAGTTGTACAGCTCCAATCAACCGGGTAAGTATTTAAAAATTTAATTGTCTCCTGGTATATTTTCCTGTTGCATTAAAGGAATATTTATAGGATTACTATACAGGGTGTTCCTTAAAGACATGCTAATATTTAAGGGGGTGATTCTTGGACTTATTTTAAGAGAAACGCTTTCTATGAACGTATGTCCTAAAATTCTTAACTTTTGAGATACAAAGTTTTTTAAAAAAATTAGTTTTTAAATATTAACTGAGATAATATTGTAGACATTTTATGAAATTTAGTAGATGTCTTCTATGCATCAAGGTGCAGTTTCTGATGTACAAAAATTTTTATTTTCTCCAACATTGGCGTCTCTACGGGTTTTGCATTGAATATTTTTGGAGAAAAAAATACTACGCCAACTGCTTTCTTTTAACATAAAAATTACTTTTAAAATCCTTATTTATTTTTGAGCAAATTTGATCTTCTGGTTTTTCTGTGTCCAACGCATGGTCTTCGCTTAAAGAAATAAAAATCGTTTTACTTTAGGATTAATTCCTCCATTTAATCATGTTTATGTCTTGGTTATTATTCTTATTATTAACTTTTTAGATTGACAATTTTAAAGTCTGTATTTTTTGTTTTATAAATTTCTTTGTATCTTTTATAGTTTTTAAGATATTGACCTTTTAAATTTAGAAAAAATGTTAATATCTCAAAAACTATAAAAGATAGAAAAAAATTATAGAACAAAAAATACAGCTTTTTAAATTATCTATATAAAAAGTTATATAAACATTTTTGATAAGATGAATAATAAAGGAGATATAAACAAAAATGTGATTTTTACCAAAAATTTTATTCTTAAATAAGAAAAAATATTAATGGTTATTGTTTTTTATAAATCATTTATTTTATTCATTTCAATCTCAAACCACTCCAAATTTGCAGGAAAAATTCAAAAATAAAAAATTTTCAATTTTTAAATTTTTTCCAGGGACCTTGAAAAAATCCCGAAAATTCGCTTTTTTGATTATACATCGAAAAGTATTGCATTAAAATATATAATGTTATAAATACCAAATAATAATATTCTAGAAATAACCAAATAACTAAATCTATATTTACAAATTAAAACTTCATCAAGTCCTAGGTCTTCTGGATTGTACCTAGTACCGATGTTGCATTACCCTGTTGCATTTAGACCAAAAAGTTAAGTTAAATAACCCAAATTAAAGGTCTTATGAAAATACATAATTCATCTCATAAAAAAATTGCTTGTAGCTTTGACAGTTTTTGAGATATTGACGTTTAAAATTAAAAAAAAATGTTAATATCTCAAAAACTAAAAGAGATACAGAAAATTTTATAGAACAAAAAATGCAGCTTTCCAAGTTGTCTATAAAGAAAGTAATATAAACATTTTTGAAAGGTTAAATAACAAAGGAGATATTAAGAAAATGGTGATTAAATTGAGGAATTGATCCTAAAGTAAAGCAATTTTAATTTTTTTAAGCGAAAACCATGCGTCGGACAAAAAAACCCTGGAGATTAAATTTGCTCAAAAATAAATGAGTATTTTAAAAGTAATTTTTATTTTAAGAAAAAGCAGTGGCGTAGTATTTTTTCTCCAAAAATAATCAATGCAAAACCCGTACGGCCGCCACTGGTAGAGAAAATAGAAATTTTTATACATCAGAAAATGCACCTTGATGCAAAGAAGACATGTACCAAATTTCCTAAGGATGTCTACAATATTATCTTAATTATTATTAAAAAACTGATTTTTTTTTAAACTTTATCATCCTGTATTTCAAAAGTTAAGACTTTTAGGACACACGTTTATAGGAAGTTTTTTTCTTAAAATGAGTCCAAGAATGACCCCCTTAAATATTGGCCTGTCTTTAAGGAACACCCTTATAACAATCTTAATAAATTAAATTTATATTTAGAGGATTTAAAATTAACAAATTATATTTTAGGTTTACTACTTTTTGACAATCATCACGAGCTTTGGCTCTGGCAGGGTTGGTGGCCAGAGAAAGAAGAAGACAGCGAACTCACCACGGATCAGACTGGCTCAGGCGCTATCAGGTCAGTAAAAAAAATGTTTTAAAAAAATAAAAACTATAATTTATGGAACAAAAAAGATCTTTGAAAAATAGAGTGTTTAGTTGGACGAAACTTTATTTGATATATTTCTTTAACTAAAAACCCTTATATCCCCAGTAACTTTTTATTTAACTTTAATAAGTATATATTATTTTTACATTATTTTATCTAATCAAATATTTACCCTCTGAGTCTATGCACATTTGTCATTATTATTTTATATAAAATAAAATATGCATATTTTTTGTTGTAGATGGCAAGCAGAACGTAGGGCTGCCATGCAGACAGCCGTCAACTACTGGAAGAAGACCCACCAAGACGGAGAAGATATGGTTGGTTATTTAGTTTGGGCTGGACTCGAGCCATTGGAGTTCAGAAATCTGTTCCCTGCGTGGGAGGTTAGAGAAGATGTGAAAGAATTAAATCTACGGGTAGGTATCCTTTTATCAAGATGTCTGAGATTTATTAAGAATGTCCCAAATTGGTGACGCGTATTTTACGATGTTGTATAGTAGGGAGTTCAATGAGTTTTGTCATTCGATAAGAGATGGCACTGTAAGGTTCATAGTTTTATTTTTCTAAAAATGATAGTACCAGAGCTGAGATCCTTTAAAGTGATTTACGGATCGGATCTCGTAAAAATGAATCACAATAAGAATCGGATTAATTTTTAAGAAAAAAAAGAATAAATCGAACGTTCCTATTTATCGGATCACGAATCGGATCATTTTTAGTTTTTATACTTTGGTAGGTAGGTAGATTTAAAGTATGGACTTTCGCCCTTCACCGACCTCGGTCTATTGTGGCTCACACCTTTATATTTGTCCCAATAGACAGACTTCTAATGAATCCGATACCAGATTGGGAGAGAGTTCTTATTTTCTACTGTGTCGGCTACCAGACACAAGCACAATATCCGATGTTCTGCCCTGTCTCCTGGAGAGTATACGACAGCGTTAATCCGATCATTGCTTCTCTCCGGTCTAGTGACGTGGGTAGCTACAGGTCCTTGTTACAGGAACCAGATGTTCTTTCTGAGGCCGCATCTCCGGCCTTACCCTAGAAAACGGTCCTATCCTCTTTCTGTTTAAAGCTAGGGAACCTTTTTCCCTATAAAGGCGGTTCTGTCCGCCTTCTGTTTGGATTCGATAGATTAGCCCCAGTCCGAGAGCTTCTATCCCCACCACTACCTCCCTGGCGCCGACGAAAATATCAGTCACTTACACACATCTTTTAGCAATAAAAAACAAATATAACAACTTTTTATTGTGCGGTATATTAAGTTTAAGCGTTATACTATTAAATGCCGTCCAAATTAATTCTTAATTATTATAAACAATTTAAATATTACTTTAACAAAAAATCGGTAACTCGATTCCTACTGATCACAGAGACTTCTGTTTTTTCAAAAATATTTGTTTTGAAGCCAGCTTTCCATATTTCTTGGTTTAAAATTCTTAACTTATGCAGGAGGCTCCCAATTGTTTATTAACAAAAAAATACCTTTTTTTCAAGGCTCAAAACTAAGGACTTAATATTATTTTTTTTATTTCGTTGATCTTAATTAGTAAAATATAAGTCTTGAAAAAGGAAAATACAGTTTGTAATACCTAAAATATTTATAAACAAAAAAGATATACTAGATACTAGATTAGGGCTCTAAAATCAGTAAAACTCAATTATCTTAGCAAAAAATATCCGATCATGCTTTAAAACCTCTTATTTGATTAAGAATTAAAAAACCTATGTTTTGCAATGACAGAAATGGATAAAAAAATATTTTTGCAATAATTATCAATATTTCAAAAAGTGGCTATTTTTAACGGTTTTTGCTGCATTTTTTCATAAACAAATGGACCAAATCAATTTTAGCGGGGCTCAAATTATAGGATTTTTTAATACCTTAAAAAAAACCTTTTAAACGTATTCCTCTAAAATTAACAATGGCGCTTGCAAAAGCGAAAAACACGTTTTTAGCACTTTTAACCCTCAACCCCCCACCCCTGCACACTTTTTTCGAGTCTAAAACTATATAGTCATATTCAGGTAATCACCCCCTACAACTACTAACACCTTTCAACCTGTTACAAATTAAAGTCATGAAAATTACCTACAGACTGGGCAATTAATACGACTCACCCAAGCAGCAATTTTAGTCGTTACTACCACGCCGCGACTATTGTTGGGAACTCTAAAGTTGTGGTTACTAGTGACGGGAACGTCATAGCTACGGTCCCATTACGTGCCTATGACCAAAATGGGGAACATTTTGAAGGTGATAGTTTCGTAAAAATTACTACCTTGGAACTTATACCGGTACGTCGCACTTACGTTTCAACTACGTGGCGGGGACGTAGCGGCGTGGTCACCGCTACCCGAGCCGCTACTTTATAAGATTTGTTCCCGCCTACTTTACTTGACGTATTCGCTTTTTCTTTGTCTTACATATTTAGAAAGAGTTTAATAACATCTTCCGTCATTATCCAGCCTCCTCAACTATAATGGAAGTAATATTTTTATGTTTAAGTAAATATTATCGCTTGTAAGGTACAAAAAACTTTGCTGATTTACGAGCTTAGGGTACATAATTCAAAACGATTAAAAAATTTCTGTGAAATGTAATGGTGATAGATTCATAAAAACAACGCGCCCTCTCAAAATATACTTTTCAACACTTTTCTTTTTGGGCAGGCAATGACAAAAATGTATAGATTTGGTAAGATTTTTTTTACCATTTCTACTAATTATATGAGTTTAGTTTTGCTTTAATTTGTTTTTTTTGTGGTTTTTTGACGATTCCATAATTGTAATACTATTAAGAAATTGAAATAAATGTAATGGCGTCCTAGATTTTGTCACTAAATATGGCGCATTTTTATAGAAATTACTTTATAGTGGTATTTACTACATAAGGTGTGTTTCAAGGATTTGTTACTTTACTGCGAGTAGCAGCCACTACAATTTTATCACTTTAAAGTCATTATTACCATTAAGTAATATATCAGTTGTAGATATTATAAACCATATAGTCGCAATAACTACAAAACCATCTCAAAGTTGTCGAAGCCACGATAAAGTTCCCATTGTTACTATAACGTTCCAATTGGAACTTTAACCTATAATTAATAAGTGCATTGTAGCGTTTTGTGTGAGGTGCACGTATTTTAACCTTGTTTGCAAAGACACATTAACAAAAATGTCGTTTTTTAAAATTGTGGCCATACAAGAAAGGCGTGGTATATATTTTATGGTTGTTTCACATTAATGGGAACAAAACAAAGTTTTGTTTTGACCCAAAAATATGACAAACAGCAAAAGGGAGAGCCTTCTATCACCAAGAATTACTCGAACTGCACTAACTAATAATGCCTACAAGTAGATATTTTCGTCTGTATAAAGTCCCTTACTTTAAAGTAATTTTTTTAAGTAATTGAAACTTTGTGGTAATTTAAAGACAGAGTGGGAAGTAAAAACTACTGTAAAGTTATTTTCGTGAGTAGCGAGGGAGTTAGTTTTACCTTAAATATTACTACATAGTTTCATAACTTTGAAGGAATTTTAAAAGTAGCAATGACATTGTAGTTACTTTTAACATTACCATAAAGTAATAAAAACTTTGAAGTTATATACCAGTAACAAGACAAAGTTACTGGGACTATCAAATATTACTTTAAAGTCTTTGCTACTTTAAAGTTATTTTACATAGTAACAGTCTCATACCAGAAACTTTAAAAGCTACCTAGAAGTACTCAAACTATTAAGTTCCAAATTGTAGTAATAATAACTACAGAATTACCAAAAAAGTCTAAATGACAGAAGGAAAAACTTAAAAGTCATTTTTTTAGTGATAATTACGTAAAAACGACTTATTCGAAGTTCCGATCTCGGTTTCTGCTACTTTAATGCTGCTTGGGCACTGCTTTTATCCACTTTTATCGATGTTCCATTAAATAAGCTTTTGATGAAAACGAATAAAATTTTATATTTAACTCCGTTTTACTGTATTATGACACAACACAACCCAACAACCGGTGTTATTAGATCTTGGCTTGTTTTTAACGTTTTTCCACTCATAATCACTTAATTATAACTTTCTTATTAATCTTTATTGTTTCAATAAGTTATTGCAATATATTTATGTGTTAAATTTGTAAAGACTACAAAAAAATAAGTAATAAAAAATTACATGATTCGTAAGTCAGTATTAAAATGCATTTTTATAAACAGCTCGTCATCATGTACGAACTTACAAAAGTAAGGAGAGAGGCACCACTAGTTCTTACGCAGGTTCTCTAGATTAGGATGAACTTTTGAGTTTCATAAAGCTAGAAAAGATAAAAATGATGTTCCATCTTGCGATGGGATTTAGGTCTACCATCATGATCCTGAATTAAAGAGGCTAATCGACGAAAATGGTGTTTTTTGGGTTGCAAAAGGAGTTTTTTCGTGGATTACCCCCTTAGTGCTAAAATAATTGACTTATATTATTATTGTAATCTTTTGGACCAGCAAAATTTGGTTTACAGAAGAAAAAAATATTTTATAAAGATAACGCACAAATTAAGAACGAAAGGTTGCAGCATCCACCCTGTTTGCCAGAATTGGCTTTCTCTGACTTATAGCTCTTCTCACATCTCCTAATCAACATTTTTTTTTATTTTCAGGAGGGCAAAAAACAAGACGATAAAATTCCCCTTCAAAAAGAACTATCTCTCCTCTCCAGGACGAAGTACCCCCTCGCCGAAATCCTCCAACGGCCTCTTCCCGAGGGGGTGGACCCGACCCAGCTGGAAATATATCTCTCCGACAGCGACTTCGAGGAGCTGCTCGAGATGTCCAAAGAAGAGTTCCTCGTGCTGCCTTCATGGAAAAAGACGGCGCTTAAAAAGGAAAAAGGATTGTTTTGACCGTTGCTACAGGGCGTTCTGGGAACTCTGGACCTTATATTCGGCAGGTGTTTTGAGTTTGTTAGCGAGATTTGAAATTCGAAGGATTAAACTGTGAAAGAGACATTTTTATACGTTTTTTAATTTTTTTTAATCAATAAGGATATTTTAATTCAGCGAATTTGTTCTTTAAGATGACATTAAATTTCGGAATTTACAAATATCCTTATAGTTTGAGAGCTGGGAGGTACAAAGTTACAATTTTGTATATGAATAATTTAATAAAAGTTAAATAAGAAAATCAGTGCCTTGCAGGGTTGCAAAACTTTGAAACAATTTTGGTTCAAGCAATATTACACGGGTTGCCACATGGCAACATGCATTTATATCATCAGTAGGGCAATTTAAGGGGAATCGTACAAAAAATTGAGGTGGAATAGTTTTCGGTACTCATGCGCCGATTCCTCCTAGAATATGTGTTTCAAAAGCGTTTTTATGATTTTTTTAGGATACTTAGAAGTGGATGAAAAATCAATAAAAAAATAGATGCAATATACCGCATACGAGAAAAACGGTATCTTTTTTGATCGTAGATATCCGTTACTTCTTCAGACTGGCTTTTCTTAGTGAGATTTTATATTAAAATAGGGCACTGTTTTGTGTAAAATTGTGCACAGGGCTCTGAAAAAAATCCAAATTTTCCGATTAAAGCATAATTTTCAACCTGTATACCGCTTTTTTTAATTTAAGAAAAAAAGGACATAGGCTTAAAATCTAGGGTCATTTAAAAAATTGTTTAAACAAGCCTTGCAGCTTTTATAATGTGATTATAATAATTTAAATAGATGAAAGTTTTTTGTCGAAAATTTGTATTTTATTTTTTAAATGTATTATTCGCATATTTCCAAGTGTCGTAGAAAAAATATCTTTTAAAAATCAATTAAATTGTCTAAAACATTACACAAAGTTTTTCTGTTTTTTTTTTATAAAAATTTTTTGTATCTCTTATAGTTTTTGAGATATTAACGATTATTTTTAAAAATTTAAAACGTCAATATCTTAAAAACTATGAAAGCTACAAGAAATTTTATCTGACATTAATTATGTAGTTTTACAAGACCTTTAATTAAAGCTATATAACCTTTTTGTCTAAAAATACCAAGCTAATATTTTACAAGTTTATTAAAAAGTGTTCCGTTAATTTTTTGGGGCAGTGTATGATGGGCGAACAAAGGCGAATTTTACCCACTTCTTTTACGATCAAAGAACCCCGCACAAACCTTATAGAAATTGGCTTCCGGTCAAATTGGCTGAAAGTTGGATATGTTGTTCGTTTTGGTATCCTGAACAAAAGTCTCAATGGGCACAAAGCTCCATTTTGCTTATTTTGGCTCCTACGGAGCTCCAAGCTCCACGGATTCACCATTATTGACTACATAAAAAGGTAATCTCTTCGAAAGTTTAGTATTTGCTGCGTTAACAAAAAGTACCCTCTTATGTTTTTGAGTTCGCTGCATTCAAATCCAATGCCAATATGATAATAATTGACAGTTGACAGCTGTCAACTAGCTGCCAAACAACAAACAATAATAAGAACTGATAAAATCCTCATGCAAATATATATTTTTGAGGTTGCTGAGTTCAAAACTGATATTAAAAAATCGATATTGACAGTTGACAGCTGTCAGCTAACTGTCAAACAGCATGTGACAATCAAAATTGATAAAATCTACGCGGAAATATATGTTTTTGAGGTTGCTGAGTTCAAAACTGACCATATTGAACATCGATCTTTTAACATAAGTTTTGAACTCAGCAACCTCAAAAACATATTTCCATGTGGATTTTATCAGTTTTGATTATTGCTTGTTGTTTGACAGTTATCTGACAGCTGTCAACTGTCAATATCTATTTTTTATTACCAGTTTTAAACTCAGCAACCTCAAAAACATATATTTCCATGTGGATTTTATCAGTTTTGATTATTGCTTGTTGTTTGACAGTTATCTGACAGCTATCAACTGTCAATATCGATTTTTTAATACCAGTTTTAAACTCAGCAACCTCAAAAACATATATTTCTTGATTGAGCTTTGTGTCCATTGAGACTTTTGTTCAGGATGCCGAAACGAACAACATATCCAAATTTCAGCCAATTTGACCGGGAGCGAATTCTCATAAGGTTTGTGCAGGGTTCTTTGACACTTGTATTTTAAAATTCAAAAATATATGTATTTCCGAAAGTATTTACTCTAGCATTCTGAATTTTTACCATGATATAGAAAAAAACCACACTCGGCATTAAACTTAGATTTTTTAAAAACTTCAGCATAAATAGTTTTTCCGTATGTGTGTAATAAAAAATGTCCTATTTTTTCCAAAAAAATCGTCAAGTTTCGGGTCTGATATAGCAGTTTTGAAAGTGCGCCAACCCGACAACAGACATTGATTTTCTTATGTAACTACTATTAAATTATTCATACACAAACTTAAACTTTTGTACTTCGCAAGTTAGTCAAGCTCTCCGACTACTAATGATTTGTCTTTTAAACGAACAAAAATATAAATTTTAAGTAACCATATCAAAAAGAAAAATGAGTCATTGAAATATTTTTTATACGAAGTAAATCGTTTTAGAAAAACTGTATAATCAAGTGCTAAAAAGTGTTACCAGATGAGGGTTTATTACGTAAAAACTGCCATTTTATTGTAGCTTTTTAATGAAAAAAAAAATAGTTGTAACTTCGCAATTGTACTTACATTTTTTATAAAACTTAAACCGTATTAAAAAAATGTCATCGAAAATATAAACAATCCTAATTGTACGCCCAAACGGAAAATTAATTTTAAATAAATTTAATAGCCAATTATATGTTTTAAATTATTTATACAAAATGTCGAAAAAAAGTTGGGTATATATATTTAAATTCCTTTCCATTATAAAAAAAATTATTACAAGTGATAACAACCCAAAAAGCTACGACCTATACAGGATGATTCCAAAAACATATGCCATCGCTTTTGAGATGAGAGAATTTTGAGATTTGTAATTTTTTCTTCATTTTTAAATCGAGATTTTTGATTAAAAGGAAACTTGGTATAGTTACAAACAACCAAAATAGTCCTTCTGATGTGACGTAGCTTCTGGCATTTTATTATTTTTTGTCATAACTTTTTTGGTATTAGTATTTTTAATAATTTAATACATATTACTTATGTTCTGCTTTATTCCACATAAAAAGGGTACTTTATGGCTTTTAAGATATTATTTTCCAAAGGGGTATTTCGCTGAATGTTTTACCTGCACCAAGTTTCATTTAAATTGAAAAACCCGATTTAGATATACAGAGTGCTCCTTAAATAATCAAAAAAAAACTTCCTATGAACGTATGTCCTAAAAGTCTTAATTTTTGAGATACAGGGTAATAAAGTTTTTGTAAAAAGTCAGTTTTAATAATAACTGAGGTAATATTGTAGACATCTTTATGAAATTTGGTACATATATTCTATGCATCAAGGTGCATTTTCTGATGTACAAAAATTTTTATTTTCTCTACTGGTGTCCGTACGAGCTTTGCATTAATTAATATTTATGGAGAACAAATACTACGCTACTGCTTCCTTTAAAATAAAAATTACTTTTAAAATCCTCATTCATTTTTGAGCAAATTTGATCTGGTTTTTCTTTGTCCAACGCATGGTTTTTGCTTAAAAAAATAAAAATCGTTTTAGTTTAGGATCAATTCCCTAATTCAATCACATTTTTGTTTATATCTCCTTTATTATTTATCCTATCAAAAATGTTTATATAAATTTTTATATATACAATTTAAAAAGCTGTATTTTTTGTTTTATAAAATGTTTTGTGTCTTTTATAGTTTTTGAAATATTGACGTTTTAAATAAAAAAATCGGTAATATCTCAAAAACTTTAAGAGATACAAAAAAATTTATAAAACAAAATACAGCTTTTTAAATTGTCTACATAAAAAGTTATATAAACATTTTTGATAGAATAAATACTAAAAGAGATATAAACAAAAATGTTATTTTTACCAAAAAATTTTGTTCAAAAAAGAAAAAAGTTATTTATGGCATTTTCGGTAAAAACCAAAATGGGAAAAAAATTATTTCTGGTATTTTTGTTTTAATATAAATCATTTATTTTACTCATTTGCACCCCAAACCACTTAAAATTTGTAGAAAAAAAATCCAAAAATTAAAAATTTCAAATTTTTTCCAGGGGTATGCCTGGAATACATAATTTATGTCATATAAAATTTCTTGTAGGTTTTACAGTTTTTGAGATATTGACGCTTAAAATTAAAATAAAAATCGTTAATATCTCAAAAACAAAAAGAGATACAAAAATTTGTATCAAACAAAAAATACAGCTTTCCAAATTGTCTTTAAAAAAAGTTGTATAAACATTTTTGATAGGATAAATGCTAAATATAATATTAACAAAAATGTGATTAAATTGAGGAATTGATCCTGAAGTAAAACAATTTTTATTTTTTTAAGCATTGCGGACAAAAAAAAATCAAGAGATCAAATTTGCTCAAAAATGAATGAGGATTTTAAAAGTAATTTTTATTTTAAAGGAAAGCAATTGTGTAGTATTTTTTTCTTCAAAAATATTTAATGCAAAATCCGTTCGGACGTCACTGGTAGAGAAAATAAAAATTTTTGTACATCAGAAAATGAACCTTAATGCATAGAAGACGTTTACCAAATTTCATCAAGATGTCTACAATATTATATTAGTTATTATTAAAAAACCTTATTTTTCTCACTCTGTATCTCAAGAGTTAAGACTTTTAGGACATACGTTCATAGGAAGTTTTTTTCTTAAAATGAGTCTAAAAATCACCCTGCTTAAAAAATCTAATTCTGATAATTTTGTTTTTCACCCTGTATCTTAAAAATGGGGCCATTTTGGAGCTTTGTTTATATAACAAAATTGTCTAACTTTTTTCCGAGGAATCTCCCATTAAAGGATGACATATTACGTTTTTTAAATCACCCTGTATATTCCGGATACCCACTATGTCATTTTCAGTTTGGGCCGCATTTACCAACATATTCGAACTACACAACCCTAGTAATCACTTTGGATTTTTTTGTGATAATGTATCTCTATTTATGTTAGAAATAGTGTAAACTGTGATTAGTTTAATGTAACAGTGTGTTTTGTTAAGTGTTCTTTTTTTAATTGTAATAGTTCTAGGAATGTCGTTTTTAGTTCAAGTTTAATTTCGTATTTTGAACTGGTCCAAAAGCGACTATCTAGTAAAATTATGTATATATTATATGATTAAAGGTGCCTTGCCGTGTTTTTCGTTCTACAGGGTGGACCATGTTATTGTTAACATTAAAAAAATATATTAAAAATAAATCATATAAGTAAACTCAAAAATTGTTTAACAACTTAGTCAATAGACGGAAACATACTTTTTAAAGGTAGATGCCACTGTCTCGTCTTTGGCATTTTTTTTTAATCGAGCACGGAAATTTTCGATAACGCTTCGGCAAAGAGATTATTATATTTATCTAATCTTTATTTATAATTAAAGCAATATCTTTATAGTTTAGGAGGAATCGACGCATAAGTACCGAAAACTATTCCACCTCAATTTTTTATAGAATCCTCTTTAAATTGCCCTACTGATGATATATATGCATGTTACCATGGGGCAACCTGGTGCCATATTGTTTAAAGAATTGCAAAGAATTGTTAATTTCCAACCAGATAATTTTTTTATATCCTTTATTGAAACACAAATAAAAAAAGGTCGTATGACTTTTTACGATAAAGTTAATATTTTCGGAGATATAATTTTTTTTAAGGTTCGAAAAATCTCAAATTAGGCCGTCGTCGGTGACTTGGTCTTCTTGATGTTTCGCCAGCACGAGTGGTTGGCATCTTCAGAAGGTATGCTTCTCGGATGAGTCGCAAGTAATCAACCGAGAAACATACCTTCTGAAGATACCAACCACTCGTGCTGGCGAAACGTCAAGAAGACCAAATCACCGACGACGGCCTAACAACCCAAAAATAGTAGTGTTTTTATAAGTTTTTTCCTGAAATCATTTTTACAAAAGTCATTAGCTTTATTTTACTTGTGAGCGCGGGTAAAAAACAATCAAAAAACAGATATAAACAATGAAATTTTTTCAAATCTCAATTAGGGATATTATTAACTATTGTATAAAAAATAAAAATAAATATTTTTTATAAATTTTTCATGTGTCAAAAGTACCTAAATTTGAAATTTTTCTAACTTTTAAAAATTCATATGTCCAAAAATATTAACTTTATCGTGAATAGTCGCATCTTTTTTATTTGTATATCAATAGAGAATATAAAAAACATTGCCCGGTTGAAAAATAACAATTCCTTGCAATTGTTTAAACAATTTCGGTTTAAACAATATGGCACCAGGTTGCCCATGGCAACATGCATTTATATCATCAGTAGGGCAATTTAAAGACAATTGCATAAAAAAAACTGAGGTGGAATAGTTTTTGGTACTCATTCGCCGATTCCTCCTAAACTATTAGCCTATAATTGTACGCACGATTTTTTAAATAACCACATGAAAAGAAATCTCCTGGCGTCAAATCGGGACCCCTGGGTGGCCACGGACTGTCGCCTCTCTTAGAAATCGGCTTTAGCGGAAACATTTCATAAACTACCGGCAGGGTATTGTTTCGATTGTAGCCAGCAAATTTCTGTAGCTAAGTAACAATTTAGTTTTAAAAATTTGTAACATTTAAAACAAACTTCTTTAATCCTAATACCCTTATAGTTACCAAAGTACACCGAAAGATTTCTATGAAAAATTTTGATTTTCAAAAAATCATGATTATTTTTCCAAAAAAAAAAAACATTTTTTTTTTAAACCTGGTTATAATATTAATTTATAAAGTAACTTATACGGTTTATTTTTTATAATTTTTTTAAATGTTAACTAACATATTATGTACCAAAATGTAGTTCCGGAGTGAGACCCGTTTTCTAGTCGTTTTAAGTGTTTAGAAAAAAAATCACACGGCACTAGTTACTGGATTTATAGTTCTTTTATACAGTGGTGCAGATTAGGATTTAACATGGAGAAAAATATTTTTTTACGAACGCTATCAAGTATGCTTTTTAAGCTTGGTGTCTGCCTTAAAAATGACATTTTTAAACACCAAATCGTGATAAACAAAAACTTTTCACTGGTCCATCATCCGCATAAATAAAATGCGAATGTGTGTACAAATTTTTAAAACTATCGGTTCAATATTTTTTTCGGAATGGTGGTCACTGACTTTAAAAATTTCATGTTTGGGAAAATTGATTTAAAGTTTTGGACGCTCACGCAACTGAGTTGGAGCAACGGTCAATAAAACTATTATAAATCCATCAATTTTGCTTCGATTGACCTCAAAATTTAATATAATAAGAGAGATGTTATACATTCAAAATATTGAAAAAAAGATAAGCGTCATTTAAACGATTCCTTGTCTGCATCATCTATGTATGAAGCTAATTATTTTTAAGGTTTTTATTGTTTCATACTAAAATATTTAAATCATATTATTTTTCTGAAAAAACTTGGATTTTACTATTTCTTTAGTTTAAGGCACTTTTTAAATTGATTTTACGTTATTTGTTTTTAAACTTGTACATTTGTTTTGGTTTTTATTTTTCGAAATGTTTGTTTTTTCAGAAAAAAAAATTAGACTTAAACCAAACTACTTGACTTTTTATAATAAAGAGCAAGTGTTTTACCATTTAAGGTTGCAGATATCCATACCCCGTTAAGGTCATGAAAAAAAAAATGGGTTAGTTCACTGGGTCGATTATACTAAGAATTCATTTGACTCTCTTCGGCTTAACTCGGGGGATATTTTCGGCCTTTCGCAAGTATAAAATAAAAAAATATAACTGTAACTTGAATAAATTCTTAGAATTACTTTAGAATCACCCCATACCACAGTTATTATACAGTGTGGAAAAAAACTTTGTTGTTAAACCTTAAACCCGATAGTCTTTAAGCTGGCAGCCGCCTCGAGTAACCTAGGCAAAGCTGCAGTCTTTCGTATGAATAGTTTAAGAAAAGGTAAGTAAGAATATGAATGTTTTTTTTATCTTGGGACAGTTCACGACTAACGTACCGTGGGTGTCTAAAATGTTTGGAAGGGTTTACGCGGTAGCAAAACTTTTTTATCAGGCCTAAACCATTGGTTTTTTTATAGGACATTTTTATGATATTTTGTTTTACGGAAACACCAATTAAGCTAAAGTTTTTAAATGATAGCTATAATGTTAAGGATTTATATTATATCGTGGTAAAAATTCAAATTGCTAGTGTTACTACTTTTGGGGATATACATTTTTAGATTTTATATTACAAGTGTCAAATTTTATCGCAATTTTGGTCTTTATGAAAAATTTCAGGACAACTTTCCACAATTTATAGAGAACCTGCGTGACCTCGGTGATGATACCTAGCGCTCATCGAAGCAAAATTTAACCTTTATAGTGTAAGACAAATTGAATTTTATACTGCTCGCTATAGTAATCATAAATTAGTTATTAAAATAAAAAATGTCAAACATTGTGATTATAAAGGGTGGGCTTCAAAAAATAAATGTCCCGAATTTACGGGTACCATCTGGGCTAAAGAAATAGTAAAATCAATATCATAAATTATTTACTTAAGCAAAAAAAATCCTTCAACACGTAAATAATAATTTTAAATTGTCCCTTTTTTGACATAAAATAAAAATATACAGGGTGACTTATGTCAAAGACAATTTTAGTTAACTATTATTGTCTTTGCTTATGTTGTAGATATGACGTCATCGACGATTTTTTTAAAAGGAGACCCCAATATTTAATTGCAGATTTATAATCTTTAAGAAGAGCTGTTTTTAAAGGCATAAAACACTTCTGGTTTTAGATGGCAGTTTATTGTTATAGGGTGGTAAAAATTGTATACATAATGTATAGAACAAATTCATTATTTGGAAAAGCAAAAAAAAATGATTTTATAAATAAACCCTCTTATGAGTTTAATTGACAGCCTAGTAGGTACAGGGTCTTAATTTGTTTTTATTTTTTTCTGAATTTTGTGTAAGTGGGTACCAGCAATACTTGAAAACGCTTTTTAATATCTGTCTTGTAACTATGGTAATGCCTGTTGTGGTGACAATAATATTTTTTGTCAAGTTTTTGAGTAATATTATTAAAATACTTATGCATTTATCTACTTCGCAAAGGAAAAAAATCGCCACCTAAAACCATAAGTATTTTATGTTTTTAAAATCGGCTCTTCTTGGAGATTACAAACCTGCACTAAAATATGGCGGTTTCTGTTTTAAAAATCATCGATAATGTCATATCTAGTACATAAGTCACCCTGTTAATTTATATTTTATGTCAAAAAATGCTTATTTTAAAATTATTATTTACATGTTCGAGGAAATTATCATTTTTTTGCTTTTGCAAATAATACATTTGTTTCATAGATTAATAATAATAATAATAATTTCTTTATTTCAAATTATGATACATATAACATATAACACAAAATGAAATGACGTCAAACAAAGGGTTCACAGAGCCCTAAAAACATACAAATTTGGACAGTACTCTCTTAAGCTGTAAGGTTCTAAATCTATTAACATTTTTTTAGCTCAGTTTTAAATTTATTAAGTGATTCAAATTTTTTTATTCTCTCAGGTAAAGCATTGAACAATTTTATACACATATATTGGGGACATTTTTCAGTAAGTGTCAGCCTGTGTGTTGGATACCTAAGGTCTGACATTCTTGTGTCATATCTATGGTTAGCTGCTTGGTTAAAAGCATCTTTGTTTTTAAAGAGAAAGAGTAAGCATTCATAAATAAAGAGAGCATACACAGTCATTAGACCTAACTTTCTAAAAACAGTTCTACAACTTTGCAAATAGCCCATTTTTTTAATTATCCTCACTAATCTTTTCTGAATAACAAAAACACTCTGAACCATACTGGCCTTTCCCCAGAAGATAATACCATATTTAAGAACAGATTCAAAATTTGCAAAATATAATATCCTTTTGCTTAAATTATTTATATGACATGCCCAGTCTAGGTGTTCATTAAAGTACACACTGTATATTTATTGTCAACGCATATACACTTACTTAATACGACTCACTGCTTTTATCGACGTTCTATTAAACGAGGTTTTGATGAAAACGAATAAAATTTTATATTCGACTTAGTTTCACTGTATTATGATACAACACAGCACAACAACCGGTGTTACCAGATTTTGGCTTGTTTTTAACGTTTTTCCACTAATAATCACTTAATTATAACTTTCTTATTAATCTTTAAGGTTTCAATAGGTTATTGTAATATATTTATGGATTAAATTTGTAAAAATTACAAAGAAATAATTAATAATAATTACATGATTTGTGAGTGAGTGAGCTCGTCATCACGTACGAACTTACAAAACTAACGAGAGAGGCGCCACTAGTTCTTACACAAGTTCTCTATTGGGTCATTTGTTTGCTTTTCAAAAGTTTTGCTACGAGTTTTTTTACTAAACTTTAAAAGATGTATAAAACACGTTTAAAAAATACATGCAATAGACTGCATACAAAAAAAACGGTAATTTTTAGATTGCGCCTCGCGAATTTTACTTACCCTTCGGGGATTGGTCTTTCTCAGCGAGATTTTGTAATAAAATCGGGCATAGTTTCATGTAAAATTGTGCATAGGATCCTAAAACATCTAAATTTTTCGATCTAAGTACAAGTTTCCATCTTTATACCTTTATAAAAGCATTTACTCTGGCAACTGGAACTTTTACCACGATATGGTAGAAACAGTGGGCATTAATCTAAAATTATTTTTAAATTATAGCATTAATAGTTTGTTCTATTTTTTAGAAAATATTTGAAAAGTTTCAGGCCTAAAAAGAACAGTTTTGCGAACGCGTCAACCTCAATATTATTATTAAATTAATCATACACAGAATTATAGCTTTAAACCTGGCAGGTTAATCAGGGTGGCTACCAGCTCGTAGACTATAAGACACGTATTGCCTTAACCCAAAATGTGAATTTAAAAGGAACATTCAGCTTTTAACTCGTTTAAGTCTTTGTAAGATATTACCTTGTATATTGCTTTTTCTACTACTAAACACATTAAGAGCGTAAATTTGTAACATTATACTCTATTTTTGTTGTTGTGTATTGTCAGTGTTTTGTACGTTACTTTTTCGATTACCTAATAAATATTTTCAATAAATTATAATGTTTGTTTTATTTTACTTTCATTGAATAGGCTTATGACTGATTTTGTAAACATTTTCTATGATGTTCGGAACTATCTACTATTTCCATGTTTTCCTCTTTCGGGTAGACCCTGGGCTATCTGGCTGCTGGCTGGCGGTACCGGTTCCGTAGTAAGGGTCCCACCTGGAAGGATCCCGTAGGGCTTACAGGCCCTCCGAACTCCCCCTAGGCTTGCCAACCACCCCTCGCTCTCCTTTTGGCTGAGCAAGTCCTCACTACGTGTTTGCCATGTTGGCTATCACGGTTGTTTGGGGTTTTGAAGTTTTTGGCTTAGCCTGAAATCTGGCTTAGCGGAGTGGGGTTTAAGAAGTGACTGAGAAGCTGGGGCCCTTGCCCCAGTGACTCGGGACAATCCAGAAATCGGATTTTTAAGTGGCTAGGCCGAGAGGCCAGGGGTGGGTGGTACCCGGGTCCTTCCTGTAGGTACCGGGTACCACCCTAAGAAGTACTTAGTCCAAAATTTGAATTTTTGGTCTTTTGTGGGGCCTTTGGATTTGTTGTCCATAAAAGGACTCCAAAGACAAGGGACAGGGAAAAGAAAGAGGGAGGAGTTTACTGAGCATTCAGGGCGTCAAATTTCGCCTCGAAGGCAGCCAGTCGGTCCATGAGGGCCTGAAACTGACCTTGTGAGGCAGAAACTTGGGTAAGAGTTGTTTTAGGGGCAACCTTCTGAGCGTAGGATGCGCTCTGGGTTACCGGGGTGGATTGCTTGGGTTGAGCAGTGCTTTTAGGTAGTCTGGGGAATTTTGGACATCCCCTGTAGTTTGCAACATGAGGCTGATTGCAGTTGGCGCACGTCGCCGGGGTATCTTTCTGTTTCTTGCACTCATTTGAGAGGTGCTCGGCACCGCATTTCACGCAGCGGGCCTGTCCATGACAGAAGTTTTTAGTGTGCCAGAATCCCTAGCATTTGTGGCACTGTGGAACCTCAGGTTTTTTGTTAAGAGGTTCCACCTTAACGCTGATGTATTGCAGCCGTTTGATTGAAAAAATGGTTTCTTCTGTTTTCGGGAATCGTGCTTTTACCATCGGGATGGGGGCCTTGGTATGGCCCGACATCATGCGAGTTACTCCCTCCGGGTGAAAACCAAGTTCTGTTAGCTCTTCGGAGATTTCCTCCATTGTGCATGAGACGGGGACTCCTCTAAACACTACATTTAGAGGTTTGTCCGTCTCATGGCAGAAAGAATGGTATTTTATGGAGTTTTGCTCAAGAAAAGCTGTCGCTTTTCTGAAGTCATCGGAGGTAGCAGGACAAACACGAATTCCTTGCTTAGTTAAGGTGGCTTTTGTAAAATTTACACTCCGGCTTTTGAATGCCTTTGAGATGGCAGACCATTTGTCATGGTCATGGATCACTACTGGGGGAGGAGATTGTACCTTGGGGCCGCAGGTGCTGTGGTGGCTGTAGGAGCAGAAGAGCTGCCTGCAGTAGAGCTGCCTGCAGCAGAATTTGAGTTTATCTTGTTCTTAGTCAATCTGAAGTCACGGAGGGCTCCAGTTTGGGACAAGGTCTTAGGGCAACACGCTTGGGAGACTCAGTGTTAACCTGAGGGGTTGGATGGGATTTCTTCCCACGGGGCTTTTGCTTTTAGCAGGTTGAAAACCTGCATCTGCCTCAGTATCCATGATATTTTCTATCTCGGGCTGAGACAGAGAACGTTTTTGGTCCCTGGATTGGGCACGGGGGACTTACAGGGCGAGTGGGTTGAGAAGAGGCCATCCTGTTGACGGTCCTCTGAGACCCACTATCGTCTCATTGGCCTTCGCCAGCTCTGCACGAAGTGCAGCTAGCTCAGCCACGAGTGCCTTGTTTTGCTCTTGGAGAAAAACACACATGTTTTCAGGGGTATCCATTTAAAAAAAAAAACAGGGGGGGTCAGGGTCGCTGAAATAAACACTTACCCTTCTTTACTGCTAGGCTCAGGCCAAGCCGACTCAAACGATCACAGCCCTTGTGTAGGGGCACCACGGTTAAGGATCCCCAGAGTGGGTCACCTTGCCGTGCCTTGTTTGCAACCTTAAGAGACTATGAATGGGCTTAACTGCACTGCTAACTGAAATAAATGCCTGTAAACCAGGTTGATTAGTAAATTATAATCGAATTTCATAAAAGCCGGGTGTTCTGAAAAGAACAACCACGTCTATACTCAATCCACTACTGTACACCACGTCGCTCGGATCGGGGATCACTTGGCGCACATCTGTTTAACTTCAGGCTACGGAGGTCTCAACACTTCCGGCCCTTACGGGATTTATGACACTTGACCACTCGAGTACTGACCGGCACGTCTTTACTCAACGAAAGTCAAAGAACGAATGATGACCGGTTCCGTTTATTAGTGCGCATCCTACCCAAGGGCGTAGCCAAGTTTGTATATAAGGGGGGGCAGACAAAGAAAATCCTAGATTACATTGTTTGTTTTGATCGTTGTTTTTATTATATGAGTTTCACATGAGCAGTGAAGGTAGTATATAAAAAAATATATAAAAATCAGAAATAGCTTAAATAAATTCGAGCGGCGACTTATGAAGGCACACAACATTGGCTGATCAATTACCTCCCCTCTCACGCCACATTCCGCCCACCCGCTCCGCTCCTATGTCTATTTTACTTAGGGTTCTTTACTATTTTTTTTAAAGTTCTTTTGGGTTTTCACAAAACGTTTTATGATTCATTTTTCTAATAAAAACTACGCTACCCTTGTCGTTATAAGTGACATTTTTTAGAGTAAGAAATGATGTAAAAAAAATTATATTAGAGATCACGTATAGTTGGATTTCACAAGCCAGCCTTTAAGCCTGTTAGTTACTTAGGTCTTATAAGAAGCGTCGCAAGTTAGAAGCTCGTCAGAATTACAGCTTACCAGCGAACGACCAGTCTTCTAAGGGGGGCAGCTGCCCCTCCATGCCCGTACCTCGCTACGCCCATGAGCCTACCTGTGTAGGTAATAATCCAAGATTTTGAAAACATTTTAAGAAGCCTAATTTTTAATTTCTTGTCTTTAGGTAGGTTTACCAAACATATTTATTATATATTTTTTATTGTCAGACACATTAATCATTGCTAATTATATGCCAGACGTGATTTTTTTTTATAAAGATGTCAAACTATTTTAGCATGTCTGTAATTTATTTGAGTATACAAAAACCTAAAATTAATTTTCCAAACGTTAATTCGATTGCTAAACCCTGAATAAGAAAGACAAACTTATTAGTTAAAGGGTTAGTTAATTCATAAATAGCCTGCAAATGAATATGATTTCTTTGCTTCCTTAAGTCGAGCCTTAAGTACGATGCCTCGATGGCTATTGTATCACGTTAGCCCAGCAAAACGAAGGTCCCGAGTTCGATTTTACAAAACTCCAAGTATTTTTTATTATTTATTTATTTATAATTACTTTATTGGTATCACCCAAAAGGCCATCGACCGAAGTCCTTCAGCCTATAATATTTACAATTTGTGTTTTATCATATTTTAAACAGACATTAACAAAACATATGTTTGGAGCAAAAAAACAATAAATTAAAACTAGTAAATATCAGAATGCCCTTATTGTTATTTACACAACCATTCCCAAACCGTTTTCTCTGGATGTATGGATTTAGATCTAGTCTCTGGATTTCTTAATTTACAGAGCGGTGTTATTAGCTGGATGTTGTGTGGTTGGGTCTTAAATTTGTTGGTCAGAGATAGGCATCTTTGGCGGATTGGCTGTACCTTGGTTTTCCCGTAGAGGTAGTTGTCGGATGGGTTATGGAGACATGGAGAGGGTTGTTGGGGTGTCTTATTTGGTCAAAATTCTTAGAGCCGTGGTCTCGGCTGTGGTGATTTTATTCCAGGCTGGATTAAGTGCATTTACTAACAAAATATGTCCATATTCGATTACAGGACGACATATAGTTTTGTAGATCTGATTTGGTTGTTATTCCCTGGTTCTTAAATGTAAGAGCTCTGAAGTGTTTTGATCTTGCTATGATTTTCTTTTTTAATATATTTGTACGATGGTTAAAATTCAGCTTAGAGTCTATTTCTATTCCCAAGTATTTAGCTGTGTGGGATGGTGAGATATTTGCACTTTCTATCTTAATTTTTAGGGAATGTTCAGTAAGTTTGTGATTAAAAATTAAAAACTGTGTTTTTTTTGGATTAACTTGTAGTCGCCATTTTTTAAACCATGAAAGTGTAGCGGGTATTTCAGATTGCAGATTGACTATTGTTTTTGAAAGGGTGTGTGTGAGTGTGTGAGTAAGTTTTATTGGCACTGGACATAATCCAACAGGCCAGTCTATTTTTTTTTATAAAGAAAACATTTTAATAATACTTCAGGGTATCATTATTATTTTTTAATTCTTATTATGTATTACTCTGTCATACTTACTAAACTAGATTTTAATTCGATTTTGGTTAACTTAAATAGTAATATTTAAATCTATTGTTGATTATATAACATTTTTATATATATTTGAACCTTGAATACTTAATTCTATACATATTTTTTACACATTTCTTTCTGTTTTTTTCCTCTTCTTTTTTTTTCTTTTTTTTTTTCTTTTTTTTTTTTTTTCTTTTTTTTTTTTTTTTTTTCTTTTTTTTTTTGTTTAACAATCGTATATACTTATGTGTATATTTTCCCTTTTTAAATATATACTTATTTTTTCCTTTTTCCTTTAGTCATTTAAAAAATTCTTCTGAATTACAGTAATGTCTATATAACATACTAAATGTATTTTTATCAGTCAGTAGATTTGCAAGATTAAAAGGCGAAGCGATATTTGAGCCTGTTAAACGGCCTAAAAATTGATTTATATTGTTAATATTTAGAATACATTCAAATAGAATATGTTGGGGATCTGCTATTTCGTTACATTCGTTACAATTTGGGTTATCTAATAAACCTATTCTAAATTTATAGTTAGGACATATTATATGGCCGGTTCTTAGTCTAGATATAATTTGTACATATTTTTTATTTACAATATTTAAAAACCATGGTTTACTGTTAATTTTATTTTTGATATTGCGAAAGAATATACCTTTTGTAGAGGAATCATACTCTCTTTGCCAATCTTGGTACATTTTGTTCTTGATTGTTCGGTAAAAATCAGTTTTTGGCGTTTTATAATTTATGTCTACTAGTCCTTCGTTTGCTGCTTCTTTTGCAAGTTGGTCTACAATTTCGTTATCTTGTATCCCGATGTGTGCTTTAATCCAAACTAGTTTTACTGTCTTGTTCTGTGAGACAGTTTCATGGTTTAATTTTAGTATTTCTGCTACCAAATGATTAAACTCCTTCGTAGGGGAGAAAGACTGAAGTTTTTGTAGAGCACTTAAGCAGTCGGTGAATATTACGTAATTCCGATTATCGTGTTCTTGACATATTTTGTATGCTTCTGCAATTGCCTTGAGTTCTGCGGAAAAATTTGAGGAATATTTGGAGAGTTGTAGTTTAAGCCTTGTGTTTTTTCCTGGATAATATACTGCACATCCTACTTTTTCATTTATTCTGGAACCATCTGTAAATATGAATTCGTGTTCAGGCCAGCGTTTTTTTATTTCCGACTTAAAGATGACATTTCTGATGGCTTCCGGTTGGTTCCTGTAATCTTCTATGGTCTGGATATCAATTTCCTCTAACATGTGTTCATAATGGCTTGAAAAGTTTGGGAGTATGTTGCATGCGTAAATTTCCCTGGCAAATTCTGATACATACATGTAGCTTTCCACATAAAGTGGAGTCTTTTTTAGATTCCAATATCTATGAGTTAAGCACAATGTGGAAAGTTTGCTGATTTTTGTTAGTATGGGGCTGTTTTTGGACTGCATTTTGATGATAAATTTATTTGACAAGTATTCCCTGCGATTTTTAAGAGGTGGCTCATGGGTTTCCGCTTCCATTGCTACTATTGGTGTACTTTGTAGATATCCAATGCAAATCCTGATACATTTATTTTTTATCATTTCTATTTTTCTTAGATGAGTGTTAGTTGCTGATCCATAAAAATACTTCCATAGTCTAATATGGATTTTACTAGGCTTTTATAAAATAGTAGGCCGATATTTGGGTCAGCGCCCCAGCTATGGCCACAAAAAGTTTTTAGTATATTAATGGCATTTTCTGTTCTTTTAATAGTGTAAAGTATGTGCTCTTTCCAATTTAATTTTTGGTCTAATATTATGCCTAAAAATTTTGTAGAGGTTTTAAGAGGAATTCGATAATCTCCTAGGATTATGTGTTCTGATGGAGGTCTGTATCGTTTTCTGGTAAAGTTTACTACTACCGATTTACTCTCAGATATTTCCAAGCCGTTTTCTCTTGTCCATGTTCTTACTTTTGACATAGCATTGTTAATGTTATTTTGGCTCCTTTCTATTGTGTTTGCCGATGAATAAATGCAAATATCGTCTGCAAATTGTAGTACGCTAATGGATGGATCAAATATTGTATCAAAGTCTGCAGCATATATTAGATACAAAAGAGGGCTCAGTATACTACCTTGCGGCAGTCCTTCATTTGCTATTCTAGGACCAAAGCATTTGTCTTGTATTTTGACATATATCCTTCTCTGAATGTATAAGGTAATAATATTATACGCTACATTATTGGGAATGCCAATATTTAACATCTTTCTGTAGAGTATATTCAGGTTCACATGGTCATAAGCACCTTTGATGTCCAAAAAAGCAGCTGAAACGGAGTGATTTCTAGTAAATGTCAGTTGAACGTCTATAATAAAATTTGCTATGCTTTCTTGAGTAGATTTGTCCTTTCGAAAACCAAACTGGCTCTTTGGCAGTTTGTTATTTTTTTCCAGCCAATGTTCCAGCCTATTTTTTATGAGTCTTTCATAAGTTTTTAGTATACATGAGGCTAGTGAAATCGGTCTATATGATTCCGCTGAATTTGGGTTTTTGCCTGGTTTCAGAATGGGGATTATATAGTAGTTTTTCCAATCGTCCGGGATGTCTGATTTATTTTTCCAGATGTTGTTAAACAATTTAAGTAAAATTCTTTTTGCTTCTATAGACAAGTTGGATAACATTGAATAGTGTATATTATCCATGCCTGGTGCAGTATTGTTGTTATTTTTCAGTACTCTTTTTAGTTCTAATTTGGTAAATGGTTTGGATATGTAGGAATAACGCAGATTTCGTGGATTTTGTTTTTTGATTTCTGGATCTGCAGCCCAACAGGGGGTTGTTTTTTGGTGAAAAGTGTCTATCCATTCACAATTATTCGTGTCAATTGGAATATGATTACTTTGTTTTCTATTTTTATAGCTATTAACTTTATTCCATACTTCCTTTAAATTTGAGTTTTTATTAAGGGATGAACAATATTGTCGCCAACTAACTTTCTTTTCGTTTTTTATTATCTGTTTTGCTTGTGCGTCTGTTTTTTTGTATTTAAGTAAGTTTTCTAAAGTTGGATTACTTCTGTATGCTATGTAATCATCTTTTCTTTTAGTTATTGCGGACTGACAGCGGTCGGACCACCATGATTTTGATTTTGTATTCCTGTTGTCTGAATTGAATTTAGGTATGTTTTGAGACGCAATTGTATCTAATTCATTGACAAACTTCTCGTAGTTTTCTGTATTTTCTTCTCTGAAAGTAATTTCACTTTCCCTGGTATAGTTTTCCCAATTCGCCTTTTTTATATTCCATTTTTTGTTGTTGTATTTTATAACACATTCTGGCTTAATATTACAGGTAATAATAATCGGTAAATGGTCTGATCCACATGGATCCAAGTAAGTGTCCCAATGAAAATAATTGGCTATATCTGAGGCTGTAATTGTAATGTCTATAGCTGAATTTCTTTGATCGAAGTTACCAATGTGAGTAGGATTACCATTATTTAAATAAACTAAATTCATCCGATGCAAAACTTCTAGAAGATTATTTCCAGCCATGTCGTTAGAATCACAGCCCCAGGCCATATTGTGGGCATTAAAATCACCACCCACCATATAAGGTCCAGGGATAGAATTTAGAAAAGTTACCCACTGGTTAATGGATATTTTGCTTCTAGGCTTAATATAAATAGAAACCAAAGATAATGAAAGCTTTTTTGAAATTTGTACCCTAATTCCCACTGCTTCCGTCCCTGCACCCAAGGGTGGGAGGTTTATGACTTGATATACAATATTAGATTTAATCAATACCGCTGTACCACCCTTTCCATCGGGTCGATCACATCGCTCCAAATTATAACCTGAAAAATTTATTTTTTTTTGAGGATTAAACCAAGTTTCTGATAATAGAGCTATTGAAATGTTTTGAGAGCTCAATAAATGTTCCAGGTTATTTTTATTTGAAATAGCTGATCTGCAATTCCACTGACCGATAATCAACCTATCCATCAATAATGATCGAATCAATATCTAATTTACTTTTAATAACTTCTGACAAATTTATTTTATGAATATCAAAACTTTGTTTTTCTTTTAAAGAGCTCACCACAAATGTAACAATATCAAAAATTTTTTGAGTAAAAATGTCTTCTATTGAACGTCCCTCCAAATCAGAGCTATTTGAGGCTTGGTTTAAAATGCCCCCCCTCTGTCTTGGTAACGTATAAGGTTTTACTATTTGATCGTGTAATACTCTTGTGGGACTTGGTTCTGATGGCCTTGGTCTTTTATTAGTTGGTTTAGCTACAAATGTAAATTTTCTGCCAGGGTTTTGTTGTAAGTTTTCCCGGTTAGAAGTTCTAATTTCGAATTGATTTGAGTTTAAGGTATTTTGTATTCTGGATGGGCTGGCACTGGCTTTATAAGGTTCATTTTCGACAGGGTTTAAATTAAGTGCGTCTGTGTACGATTGTTTTGGTACTTTTTGAGCTGCATCCCTATATGATAGGTTTTCCATTGCCATTGTTTGTTTTATCATTTTTTGTCTTTTAAATTCAGGGCATAGTTTGAAATTTGATGTTTTATGATTTCCCGAGCAGCTAAGACATTTTAAATTTTCTTCCGAGATTGTGCAATCGACCGATTTGTGTGATTCCGTACATTTTTCACAACGTGCTGAACTTTTACATTGTTTTGCTTGGTGTCCGTACCTAAGGCAATTATAGCATAAAATAACCTTTTGTATGTAAACTTCTACCGGAAATCTGACATGTCCGATGGTAACATATTTTGGGAGGTATTGTGTTTTGAATTGTACAATTATGGTTTTTGAGGGAATACGCCTGTTCTGGCCGTTATTGTCCAGAATGGGCTTCTTATTGTTATCTAATTCTGGAAATGTAATTCTTTGTACTTCCTTTACCGAGAACAATGAGTGCATATCAAAAGGTTTAATGTTATTTTTAAGAAATTCATCCGAAAATTCCGTATCAATTCCCTTAATTACTCCCATACGGTGTACTATAAAACTGGGGATAAAGGCGTTTAAATTATGTTGTGTTTTTAAATATTTTGAATTAATTAATATATTTGCAGCTTTAAAATCTTTTAATATAACTCGAATTTTTTTATATCCTACTGACTCTATTTCTTTGATTTTTCCATCTATTTCAGGGTGACAAGAATAAATTATCATATTTATTTTAATTGCATTTAATTTACCTGTAAAATTTGGATCCGTATGTTCAATGTAAACCTGATAAGGAGCCGTATTAGTTTCATTGTACAAAAGAATTTCTTGTTTTTTTGGTTGTTTGCTTTTTTGACCATTGTTATTAAGATTTGGTAGGCTTACCCTTTTTTGCAGATCTATGTTTTTGTTATTGTTATCACCTGAGAATTTTTCAAAGTGAGACGTCATCCTGTTAGCATTTAACATTTCCTGATCATTAAATCCCGAAAATCCCGCACCTTGCACTTCCTTTTGTATATTTATGTCGGGGGGCCGTCCCCCCGGTTCACCATTCATTTTTTTTTAAGTTTAAGAACTTAGGGAAAAGATTAATCCGTTGCTTTCTATCGACCGACTTATCAAACCGACCTATCTGTATGAAGGACATACATAAACTGTTTTGAAAGGGTGTTTCCATGTGCGATGATGGCTGTATCGTCTGCAAATTGTAAAATATAGG
This sequence comes from Listronotus oregonensis, assembly GCA_019359885.1. Taxonomy (NCBI): domain Eukaryota; kingdom Metazoa; phylum Arthropoda; class Insecta; order Coleoptera; family Curculionidae; genus Listronotus; species Listronotus oregonensis. The sequence continues at coordinate 22,117 of JAHBCN010005752.1, read as the reverse complement.
AATCTTGCTGGTTTAGCGATGGTTTGGATCATAACAAAACAAGTTGTACAATAACGGAGATATAGCTGATCTCTGGGAGAGTCCTTGCTGTGTAGTAAATTCTTCCGATATTGCTGTGTTTATTTTTACTGCTAGTTTTCTTTTTTCCAGAAAGTTTTTTATGAGCCAAATCAGCTTGCCCGGAATTTTAAGAGCGTGCAACTTAAACAAAAGTCCTTGGTGCCAAACACTATCAAAAGATTTTTTGACGTCTAGAAACACTGCTGCACTTTTTTTGTTATTGTGCTTTTCTGTCTGTACATTTGAAACCAATACTGTTAGTGGGTGAATCGTAGAACATTTGTCTGTAAAGCCAAATTGATGTGAAGGAATGTTATTGTTGGTGTGTTGCAAAATCATATTTCTTAATATTTTTTTAAAAAGTTTTCCCAGAGCGGGTAACAGCGTTATAGGACGGTAATTTTGTGTCAATTTGTGATTTCCGTTTGGTTTAGGAACATTTATTATAATACCTTTCTTCCATATGTCTGAAAATATCTGATTGTCAAGACAGAAATTAAAAAGCCTTATAATATATAAATGTATTGAATAGTCTAGTTGTTTAATAACTATCCAAGGTACTTGATCAAAGCCCGGTGCGGAGTTTTTTTGATTATGCAAGATTTTGAAATAATCCTCTTCTTTTACATATAGCACTTCGTTATCAAACTCCCTGGTCCTATAATAAATAAACCTGATACCATTCCCCTACTACAGCTATGATAATTGCTGGACAGAAATCTGGGTTATTTTCCATGCTATAATGTGATTTCTAGTGCTTAAGAAATATATCTGACGTTGGCCATCAAATTTTATAATAAACTTCCCGCTCACATAAAAAATCTGCCAGGCAGACAGTACAAAGAAAAAATAAAAGATTTCCTTATCAGTTGGGCCTTCTACGATCACAAAGAATTTTTGGATTACCGATTTTAACATATTGTTTGTCTACGCTGAAATGTAGTTACGTTGTTTTCCTTTTGTAATTTTTTTTAACGTTTTTTTTTTTGTTTAAAGCCATTATTTTTTAATTTTTAGTTTGTACTATGTTTTTTTAATACTATTTTGTTTCTTAATTAGTGACTTGTGTAAATACTATTGTGTATAAGCACTAATAAATTATTATTTTATTATTATTATTATTATCCCGTATAGTACAATGTATAAGAGCCTTAAAAACGCTATCTTTGCAATTAAATATCTTCGGAACTGTATTGTTCATAAATTTCATACTGCACCAATTGATGCCGTATTTTTTAAATAATAGTCGGTATAAATTTCAAAAACATCCTAAAAAAGTGCCTCTCGTGATACAACTACCTTAAGGTTGCTGTTCTTATTCAAGGTTTAGCAATCGAATTAACGTTTGGCAAACTAATGTTAGGTTTTTATATACTCAAATAACATAATATTAAAATTACAGACATACTAAAATAGTTTTAAATTTTTATTTAAAAAAAAATTGCGTCTGGCATATAATTAGCAATGATAAAAATGTCTGGCAATAAAAAAAATATGTTTGGTAAACCTATCTTAAGACAAGAAATTGAAAATTAAGCTTCTTAAAATGTTTTCAAAATCTTGGATTATTACCTGTATAGGTAGGATCGCACTAATAAACGCAACCGCTACCGCCAGCCAGATTCCCCTGAAAGAAGAAGGAGGACAACATATTAAAAAATCAGCTGACCCAAAATTCTCACTCGAAAACGTTGCTAGAGTGTGTCCCAAATTGGGCCTACATGTATTGGTAACTCAGGAACCATTAGAGCTACAGTGTTGGTTAAATTAGGAAAGTTTTAGACAATTTAATTGCAAAATTAAATCCGCTTTCAGATTTTATTTATTTTTTATGGTTTTTGAGATACTTTAGAGAAACCAAAATGGTGCATTTTTAACTTTTGCCGCAAACTACCAATTTTATGGTTTTAAGATTACTACATTATTGGAACACTTTTTAAAGAAGAATTTATTTTAGGTAAAAATATTTTTCTAACTTTATTTGTTTACGAGATATTACCCAAACTTTGGATTTTCATAAGGACGCCATATTGGATTTTTACATTTTTGAAAAGAGCTCTTCAAGTGCTTTTCATTGATGTATCACAAGTCGAGGTTTTCAGATCGCTTAAGCTTTAAAAACGATTAATTTTGATTATTTGATAGTAGGCTTAGACTAGACTGCGTAAGGGCCGTCCCGTTTCATAAAAAACAAATGATACGCATCCGGAGCGGCATCAACCTAACCAAAGACATTTTAGATTCTTAGTTACGAACTTGTTAGCCTATGGATTTTTTGTTAAACCGAATCCCAATACTTATACAAAAAATAATGAAGCAAGAGAGGCGATTATAATGGAAAACGTTAGAGATAATCCCACAACATCGGTTAGAAAAGTGGAAGAACAGACTCTTGTAATGAAACTATAAACTTTGGTTTTACGGTGTTTTAATACAATAAACTATTTAAAAGATACAGTACCAAAAAGCAAGCATAAAAAAATTGACGGGTTCTAAAAAACTATCAAAAAAGTGACATGACATAAATCATTACTTTTTACCGGTGTCTAAAATACCTAAGTAAGGTAACACTGTAAATTAAATTATTTTAAATGATTTACAACACCCTCCCTATTTAAAATAAGTCCTTGATTTTTAATGCAGTTTAAAAACTTAATCTTCTCCAAGGACTTCGTCAGAGAGTCTGCAATCATTTGTTGAGTTGACACATATTCCAGCTTTAAAATGTTCATACTGATTTTCTCCTTTAGAAAATGATGACGAACATCTATGTGTTTGGTACGAGATTGATATCCGCCATTCATAGCAAGCTTCTGTGCTCCTTGGTTGTCTACATACAACAAAGTTGGTTCTTCTCTTGAGCTGAGTTCACGGCTAAGCCCTCTTAACCATAATGCTTCTTGTGTCGCCATTACCATTGACATGTACTCCGCCTCTGTCGTTGACAGTGCTACGGTAGGCTGCTTCTTACTGTTCCAGGAGATTGGTGATCCATTTTTCATAAAAATGTAACCTGTCACGGATCTTCTGTCTGAAGAATCGTTTGCCCAATCGGCGTCACAAAAACCATAGACATCTTGGTTTTTCTTTAATATACCATCAAATTCTAATTTGTAATGTAATGTACCCTTTAAGTAACGTAGGATTCGTTTAACTGCTGCCCAGTGTGCAGGTCCAGGATTGTGGTTAAAACGACTGACACAACTGACTGCATAGCATATATCAGGTCTGGATATTTGGGAAGCGAACAACAAACTTCCTACTGCTTCCTGATACGGCTTATTTTTCATTATCTCAATTTTTTTTTTATTCTTCGGTGACTGATCTTTGATTAACTTTTCTCCTGTGGCTAATGGAGTGGCCACTGGTTTAGCATCTTCCATATTAAATCTTTTAAGAATCTTCTCTATGTATTCCTTCTGATCAATCCATATCTTTTTCTTTGATCTGTCTCTTGTTATCCGAAATCCAAGTATGGATTTTACCTCTCCCATATCTTTCATCTTAAAATTCTTCATCAACTGATCTTTTAATTCTTGCTTAGCACTTCTGTCATTAAATAAAAGAATCATGTCATCTACGTAAATGCCCAAAATTAACGTTATTTTGTCATTTATCTTGTAGTAGATGCAAGAATCTGTTTGACTTTGTTTCAATCCAATTTTCTTTAAAAAATTGTCTAGCTTTTGATTCCATACTCGACTGGCTTGCTTTAATCCGTAGAGGGATTTCTTTAACTTGCATACTTTGTTGCAATTCTCAAATCCTTCTGGAGGAGTCATATAGATTTCTTCAATCAAATCTCCTTGTAAAAACGCAGAAACTGCATCCAACTGGTCTATTTCTAGATCTTGTTCTGCCGCAAGCGCTAGTAAGTATCTAATAGAGCTATAACGAACTACTGGTGAATACGTCTCTTCATAGTCAATTCCCTTTTTCTGTGCACAACCCTTTATAACAAGTCTGGCTTTATACTGTGTCTCATTTTCTTTTCCTTTGGTTTTAAAAACCCATTTACTTCTTAATGCCTTCCTGGAGGAAGGTCTACAAACTCCCATGTACCATTCTCTATTAGCGCATCATACTCATTTTTCATGGCTTTTCTCCAGTGTTCTTTGTCCGGCCTACTAAGAGCTTCAGAAACTTCCAATGGATATTCTTGTGCCTTTAGAACAGCAGTGTATATTACATAGTCCTTTAGGGCACTAGGTACTTTTCTATCTCTTTGAGGTCTTTCAACAGGAACAGGAGGACCGAAGTCATCTTCTGGTTCAAAATCTGAGTCGTCGCCAATGTTTTGTACTACCAGGTCTGATAAATCTGGGTCGGCATATTCTTCGCTGTCATCACTTGACCTGTTGCTAGTTTCTTCACTAGATATACTATGATCTTCATATTCACTTTCTATCTGGTCATCTTCTGCTGTGTTGTTACTGTCGGGAAAATAAAAAAAATCTGAAGCCTCTTTTTCTACTTTATTTTTTAAAAGCGTGTTGCCCTTTTCTTGTTCTGCAAAAACTACATCGCGGGATATAAACACTATATTCTTCTTAACGTCATAAAGCCTGTAAGCCTTGGATTCTGTACTGTAGCCAACAAAATGCATGGAATTGCTTTCGGATCCAATTTTTTCGGTTCTGGCTAGGTATGTGCGCATAGGCTTTACAACCAAATATTCTAACATATGACAGAGTGGGTTTTCTTCCAGTCCACATTTCAAATGGTGTATTCTTCACGCATCGACTTGGTAGGCGGTTAAGCAGATAGACAGATGTATTAACGGATTCTGCCCAAAAACATTTGGCAACCCTGCTTCTATTAGTAAACAACGAGCCTTTTCCATGATAGATCGGTTAAGTCTTTCGGCTTTGCCATTTTGCTCTGGAGTATGAGGTGTAGTGAGCTGATGTTCTATGCCTGCAGACTGTAAAATCTTTTTCAGTTGCCTGTTTACATACTCACCACCATTATCAGTTCTAAAAGTCTTGATTTTTTGTCCTGTTTGATTTTCAGCAAAACTTTTGAAAATTTTAAAGTATTCAGTGACCTGAGATTTATTTTTCAAAAAATAAACAAAGGCATAGTGAGTATAATCATCAAGTAAAGTAAAAACATACTTTGAGCCAACAAGGGAGTCTTCTTGCATGGGTCCCATTAAATCGGAATGTACCAGTTCCAATGGTCTTGATGTCTCGGTCTCACTGTCCTTAAAGGGCAATCTGTGTATTTTTCCCATCATATAAGTATCACAAATAAAGTTAGCATCAAACTTATCATCAAAATGAATACCATTAGCGAGTCCACTTTTGAGTTTATTAATACTTGCAACATTGACGTGAGCAAGTCGTCTATGCCATAAGCTACAATCTCTTTCTTTGGTTTCAGACAAAAAAGATTTTTGTTGTGGAACGTCTAACTTGAATAAATTATTGTCCATAGTGGCTGAAGCTATTAATTCGTTGCGAGAATTAAAAACCTTTGCACCTTTTGAGTCAAAAATAACTGTATTGCCCTTCTTAACAATTTGGCTAACTGAGAGCAAATTTACTTTTAGCTCAGGAACATAATAAATATCATTGATGTTTACATTTAATGTATTTCCTCTTACCTTGACAGGTAATTTTATATCTCCAATAGTCTGAGTTGTCATCTCTTCATTATTTGCTGTGGTAATTGACACCTTGGCTGAAGTTCTTTCATCTGAGGTAAACATGTCTCTATTTGGTGTCATATGTGCTGAGCACCCAGAATCGAGATACCATAAACTTTCGTGTTTAGCTTGAACGGAGAAAGCTGAGTACAAGCCTGCATCCTTGTTCTTCTTATCTTTGTCTTTCTTCTGATCACACTTGGAAGCAAAATGTCCATATTTATTGCAGTTAAAACACCTGGGTCCCTTTGACTGAGGTCTGTCTTTCTGGTTAGCTACTGAAGAAAAATGTCCTTTCTGTTTTTCTTTGAAATAACTCTGCGATTTGCTTGAACCATACATTGCAACTGAATTTTGATCGGATCCCTTGACAAGAGACACATCTTGCATTAACTTTGTCTTTATTGAGTCACCTGTAACCTTGCTGCCAGAGCTTTCTATTCCCATTATCATAGGCTGGTAAATATCTGGTAGGCCAGCTAACATAATAGTACCTATCCATTCATCGCTTACAGTCAATCCTAAAGCAGACAATTTGGTGGCTGTCGTGATAATCTTATTTACATATTCTTCTACCGAATCACAAGATTCAAGAGTTGTAGTAATTAAAATACGTAAAAGTCCAACACGCCGCGTCAACCCCGAGTCTTCAAACGCTTTTGTAAGATTGTCCCACGCTTCTTTGGCCGTTTTTGTTGACTGCACATGAACGTAGTGCATCGGATCAACCGAAAGTATTATTTTAGAACGTGCTTTTGTAATCTTTTTGGTATCAGTGTCCGTACCTTCTACCGCACCCCAAAGTTCCTCATGTTCGAGATAAGTCTGCACTGCGAATTTCCACGTATCGAAATTTTCGCGTCCTTTCAAACGTTCGATCGGCGGTAACTGATTCATTGTCAGACTGTTTCGGCGAACTGCACAAAAACTCAATGTCCTGCGGGTCTTCAAACGTTGCCTGGGCCCATAACCTCTTGTAATGAAACTATAAACTTTGGTTTTACGGTGTTTTAATACAATAAACTATTTAAAAGATACACTTAACATTCAGTACCAAAAAGCAAGCATAAAAAAATTGACGGGTTCTAAAAAACTATCAAAAAAGTGACATGACATAAATCATTACTTTTTACCGGTGTCTAAAATACCTAAGTAAGGTAACACTGTAAATTAAATTATTTTAAATGATTTACAACACAGACAACAATTCCTAAGTCATCTGTGCATCGGTCTTTAAAAAAACACCGGTTTCATCCATACAAACCACGTATTTGATTGTCCAGGGTCTTTAGGGGAATGATTTCAATAGACGAATCACCTTTAGTTAATGGTTTATTACTAAATGTCAACAGATACCCAATTTCCAATCCAAGGTTCTCTGGACAGACGTTTACAAATTGTGGAATTTTTAATAGGCACGATTATCACTGCTGGGAAACAGAAAATCCACATAATTTAGAAGAAAGACGGCTACAAATAAGGTTTGGCTTTAATGTCTGGTGTGGCATCATAGGTAATTTAAAATGCACCTTTAATTTACGTTTCACAATTAGATAAAACATTTATTTTTCTGTTTTAGACAACCGTTTAATTGGACCATTTATTTTTGAAGAAACTCTGAATGGAGATAGGTATTTGCTATTCCTGCAAGAACAGATTTTACCGGCAATTAGAAATACAGTTCCGCCATTTGTGGTTCCAGGAAGACGGATGTCCAGCGCACAGTACCAGGGAGGTGATAGAGGTCCTTAGAAATACCTTTAATGACAACATAATCTCTAATAATGGGCCAATTGCTTGGCCACCTAGATCACCGGACATCACACTCCCTGATTTTTACCTATGGGGACACCACTGACCTCAATAAGTTAGGTTATCTATGGGCTACACGCAAAAAATGAGGTGTACGAGATTTCTCCGCCCGAAACTAGGCTGGAACTAGAACACAGGGTACGGGATGTGTTTGCTTCCATCAACCGAAACACGTTACGCCGAGTAACCTGCAAAGTGTTGGAAAAATGCGAGAAATGTGTGGAATATTGAGGAAGACATGCGCTGTGATTTTATTTTCTTGTTTACTGATACATTTTTGTTTTACAGTTGTGTTTAGCATTACTTTTTTTGTATTTCGCTCTCACAAAAGATCAACAGGGTAACAAGTTCATCACTAAGAATCACCTAAGAATCTTATGTCTATGGTTAGGTTGATGCCGCTCCGGATGCGTATCATTTGTCATTTGTTTTTTATGAAACGGGGCGGCCATTACACAGTCTAGTCTAAGACGAAGCGTTAAAGACCGCTAGGCATTCCAAGATTTTATTGGTTAGAACAAGAATCGTGAATTAAATTTAATACGTTCTAGTCGGTCATGGTTAGTTTTGGTTAGCAAAGCGGCTTTTTATTTTCCCCAATTATATTTCAGATATGAAAATGTGGGGACGTATTAAATTTAATTCACGATTCTTGTTCTAACCAATAAAATCTTGGAATGCCTAGCGGTCTTTAACGCTTCGTAGTCTAAGCCCAAGGGTGGTAAACTTAACAAGGAGTGCTCGATTTTTACTATTTGTCCGCAGATATAGGTTATGTTTGGACGTCATCCGTTTGCCCATTTTGCCCATAAGGTAGATTTATTTTATTAATTTTTGTTAAATATTCAACTTTTAAATACTATTTTGGATATAAACTTACTATTAGAACTGTAATGTAAAACATTTTAAAAAATTAAGACTTTATACCACTTGTAAACAAAACAAACAGGCAAACGGATTACGTCACAAATACCGAATTGACATTTAAATTGAAGTATATGGGCTTAAATGAGATCGAGCACTCCTTGTCAAGTCTATTACCACAGCCCTACTTCACTTTAACAAGCCGTGAACAACCACTTGGCAACGCCGCAACCGGCAAGAGATTCAGATCGGTTTCCCTCGAGCGCGATGAGCCGTAATCCGGGTATCGAGGCGCGTATTTTTAAATTCATTTAAGGCTCAATTCAAAGATCGCGTAAATAGTATTGATATTTCCATTAAAATAATTAAATCAGTATAATAATTGAAAAAATAAATATATTTATATAATATTTAAACTCTAAAACAAATTAATTTGTGTGCATAGGTCAAGGCATAAGAACATGATGCTGTTGTAAAAGGAAACAAGTGTAATTTAACATTTAGTTAGTAATTGTACTTAGTTTTAGTTTTGTTTATTTATTTATTAAATGTGTCTAGTTTCCTTTTTTTGTTTTTTGACTCAGCCTTTTCCATTTTTCTGTGGCATTTTTAGGTAACTTTGAGGATTAGTCATCGATTCTGAACCTTATTTTTATAACGAGAAATAAATTTTCTAGTTGAGACCATCTGGTTAATTTCAGTTCTATTGGTAAAACCCATTTTAGGTCATTAAAAGAGAGTTTATTATTATTTAAAAAACACTTATTTGCATATCTGAACCTACTAAAATCTGATTCCCAATATTTAGGCGGTTCATTTGTAAATCTGAAGGAAACTCTAGCGTATAAAAAAACTTTAGAGTCTTTCACAATTTTAATATTCCAAGATTCATTTAAAGTTATCTTATTTTTAAAATTTGAAATCAAATCGTCAAAGTTTATAATTAGGTCAGAATTTTCAAAATCTTTATTTAATTGGTCACTTGATCCTGCATTATCTTGGTTCTTTCAGCAGGACTTTTCGGGAAACAGGGACTGTTTTTGAGAAGTAATCTGGTAAATTTGGAAAATACTAGGCACTGCATTTAACTTTAGTCTAGTTTTGGTAGGTACCTTTTGCATTGACCCATCTGGCAAGCGATAATCATCCTCTCTAATAATGTCACTTTCTACAAAATGCTTAGCAAAACCACAGAATATTTTGAGGGTGACCATGACTGTCTAGGAATATTCCTAAGCCAATGGGTTTTAAGGTTTTCTCCCTTTTGGGAAAGGTGAAAATAGATACAGCTGGTTCTCCTGCATCAAGAGAAGTTTTATAATTGGATTTGCACCAAGGCACACAACAAGGACTTGGCATGGTAAATTAATTAAATTGAGAAAATACTGATAAGATTACCAGGAAAATAATAATAATAACAGTAACTAAATAGTATCTAATAAGCAGGCACCAGTACCTATGCAACGCAATAACAAAAATCAAAACGAACGACAAAATTCCAAAATGTATACCTACGTACTACGGTAATTTCCAATGCTAATATTTGTTACTGTTTTTAAAAATAACTAAAAAATTACCTTCAAAATTAAAGCCAAACACGAATCATTAAAACACACTTTAATTTTAATTATTTTTAAAAAGCACCACCTACAAAATGTCAAGTTCATTTGCCGCCATTTACTTTAAAGCCATATTTTCGCGACTAGGCGGCTTACAGGAGTGTCTTTAAGCGTCTTACAGCGTGACGTCATTGAAAAATTGATCACAAAAATGCATGTTTTACAACAATGTCAAAAATTACATCATAGGATGGAATGTGGACCTGCGCCATACATATTACATTGTTCATGCCCTCAGTAGTCATGGAGTTTGTTATATAAAATTGCACAAAAGAAATGGAAATATATGTTGTCTTGTGATAATAAACTAATTAAACAATTATAAACAAAAATTGGTAAATAGTTCACAACGTGTTTTATGTCAAATTGCCCCAAGGGTAGTAAACTTAACAAGGAGTGCTCGATTTTTACTATTTGTCCGCAGATATAGGTTATGTTTGGACGTCACCCGTTTGCCCATTTTGCCCAGAAGGCAGATTTATTTTAATAATTTTTGTTAAATATTCAACTTTTAAAAACTTTTTGGATATGTACTTACTATTAGAACTGTAATGTATAATATTTTTAAAAAATTAAGACTTTATATTACTTGTAAACAAAACAAACAGGCAGACAGATTACGTCACAAATACCGAATTGACATTTAAATTGGTTTATATGGGCTTAAATGGGATCGAGCACTCCTTGTTAGGTTTATTACTCTTGAAATTGCCCCTCCACAGATGGCTTACAAATTTGTTGGCGTCCTCTAGAGACGGCTAACAAAAGCTGTAAGACGCGGTAAGCGTGACGTCATGACTAATTCGCTAAAATGGCATAGTTGTGAGCGCCTCACCGCGTCTAAGACGCGAAAATATGGCTTAAGTACTTTATAACACCGGCACTTTTCACCCGCAGATATTCTTGTTTTTACGCAATGTCTGCGGAAAAAACTGTCCCGGTCACTCACAAATTTCACACAGTAAGACCTTTTACAGGTTTAGTCTTTATCTTAACAATATTTTCTTTCAAAAAAGTTGATTTATTCACAATAACACAACAGAGCAACAGGTCATTCAACGTAAATCATATGACTAAACAACACAAAATACAAAAGGAATAAGCTAAACAACAGCCACAAAATACGAAAGGAAAAAAGAAATGTCAAGTTCGTGTATCTCGTTCGCAACAGTTGTGGAAATATGGCAACTTAAGATCTCGGGTGGGCCGATAATCGCATCCTATTTTATCGACAGGTTTTGTGATTTATTATGGCTGCTTTTTATTTATTTTTAGAAGTTGTCATTTTATTTTACATTTTCTAATATTATTTTATTAAATAAGTAATCTGAAGTGCCGGCAGAAAATGATTCTTAATTTTTGTTTAATAATGTTATAAGAGAAAAAATATGTTGTTTTTAGTACAGGTGAAAATAGGTTATTAGTGTTTGTTTTCTAAAGAAAAGATTCAGTTAGATTTTAGGAATTTCAGATTACCTACAAATAAAATAGATATTAGAAAATGTACAATCAGGTTTTTTAGTGAATAAAAACACCTATTTTTTTATTTAAACCCTAAAAATCTTAAGCAAAAGTTTTATTTTTACTACATTTTTTTTAAATACAATATACAAAAAAATAAATAATACATAAGATTCTACACTCTAAAATAACAATTTTTAATTATATACAATCTCTAATTAACAACATTACTTATATATTTTCAAAGAAGTTATCTGCAGTCAAGATGCGAAGATTCACTACCTATTATTCATAAGAAATCTAAAAAAAAAAATTATTAATGTACCTTATATTACTTACTTAATAACTTCTTCCCTTTGCTGTGCCATACTCTATTTAGAGTGTAGGGTGTCTCCTCTCTGCACATATCTGTGTTGGTCGTACCAACTGCTTTTACACAGATATGGGTACCACTGGCTTAACATGCCTTCCCAAGCACATGTGAGAGGTTTACTAGGCAGAAATACTACACAGTGGTTTGCCATTGCCATTTGTGAGGTGACGAGCTATGAAAAAGTCCAATGGATAATGTGGATTTGAAACCCGGGTCCCCACGGTGAGAGGCTGGTACACTGCAACTACACCAGCTCGACCACCTTAATAACTTACCAAACTCGATGTACCCCAAAATGAAAAAAAAAGTTACCATAATTTAAAATATCCAAGATGTTAGCTACTCCTTCACCTGCAAAATAAACAAAATGCAATGTTAGTATTTGATACATTGTCATTAATGATTTTACCAGAGGATAACTGAAAAATTTAAAAATAAAATTTTCTCAAAATTTTAACTACTCATGATCTAATGTAGGTGAAATGAATTGTAAATAAATAGAAATAATAAACATTTTTCACCTAAAATGAATAGTTACGAACACATTTTATTACAATTCCAAAAATACTGCAAAATCAAACAAGCCGTAACCAGACAAGACCCATAATATGACAATATCTGACTCTTTTGAGTCTTTTGACATTTATATGGTAATAGGTAGAAAAAAATTATATCAGAAAATACTGCATTATAATTATAAAATTATTACTGATTAAATATTTTAAAAATAAATAACCCCTGATTGCAAAAAAGTATATTTCCTTATCTGAATTATATATTATGCACCCCGTATAGGTACCGCATGACAGTCACACTGTAAGGTATTAAAGTTTCCTATAAAAAAAAACAACAAATTTCTGAAACACCCTGTGTTGAACTACAAAAATCCAAGGTTCTCTTCACTCTTCAATATGATTTTACCAATATAAGCTTTGATAGGTGCCGCCTCCCGCCTCAATATAGTTTGAATAATTTGCAAAAAACTCATTGTTAAAATCATCTTGAAGAGTAAAGAGGGTTGTAATTTTTGCAGTCAGATAAATGGTTTCCATTAAAAATTACATAATTAATCCCACCTCACCTACTTAAATCATGAAAAGAAAAACAAAAAAAAGGTTTTTTTAATTATTATAAACACTCAAGCAATAAGAAGTTAAAATGACCTTAAGACATGCTTAATACTCTAGCTATCTACTAATATTTCACCACCACTCACTGTTAAACAATTCCTAAGCACTTTTCAAAACCATATTATATTATAATTTGCAAACAGAAAAACATGCAGTCTGCGGAGTATCTCAAAAATTTGTTCGAGCATGATTAAAAAACTTACCATATTGATAGCAAATACAAAAAAGATAAAGCCTTTGTTTTGTAGATAAAGGTAAGAAAAAATAATGAATAGCGCATTTTAAAACAAACCTGCTACAACAGATGGATTTTTTCCTGGAATTTTCTGTCCTGAAAATTAAGTGTGGTTAGAAAAGTTTATCCATCAACATTTATTAATTTTATCGTCTAAAAAGTGTTTGATCTTTAGATCTAATTATATATTATAATACTTACTTAATTTAGACAAAATATATGAAAATTTCTGGTTTATATCACGTTTTAATCGGCAAGCATGTCTAAACGACAGATAATGAAATAATTCAAGTGCGCATACGCAATGGCCGGAATTATTATTTACTTTTAGAAAATAAGAAATAATGGTTGTTTGTATACACAAAACCTGAAAATATATACTGTTATGGACCTACATAAATATATTAAAAAAACTAATCTTAGAAAAGGACATTTACATTTTAATTTTAAAATATAAAATTTCATGATTTAATTTTCCCCCACCGAGATCTTCTGTTGCCAAATGGTTGTCTGTGGACAATTTTGCTATTTTAGTGACACCCCTGTGGCAAACTGATATAAACCCGTGACGTATCGGTGTTGTTCTAACAGCGTTCCATCTCTATTACCTGCTTCTACCTCTTAAGACTCTTAAGATGTACACAAATCACCCGAATAATTACCTTAACAGTCTTATTTGTGATCAGAACATAAAATAAACTGAAATTAAATCAAATCAAATCAAATCAAATTTATTATGTAAATACAAAATCATTGCTTACATTCGTCAATAAAAATAAAAGTTTGTCAAATAGGTATACAAATATTAAAATAATAAATAGGTAATTACATTTTTTTAAAAATAAGAGCCATTTAAGACAAACATATGAAATATGCATTAATTAAAACATCAAATCCAAAATATCTTTCAAAACAATGTAAAGTATATCAATAAAATTACAGTTAAGGACACAAAGAACAAAGAACAGAGAGACATCACACTGGAAACATATTAAAATCATATTTAAAATATTGCTCTGTGCTGTAGAAGGCATTTTTATTAAAAACGTTTTTATTTTCTTTTTAAATTTCTGGAGATTCAAGTATTTGACTTTCTGTGACAACAAGTTATACAACTTTATCGCCATGTACTCAGGCCTGCTCTGATATTTTGTTAGCCGACAGTGGGTAGGCACATAATAGCTGCTTACGAACAGCACAAATTCTGACCTAAGTTGAAACTAACTTAGTTGGCCGTACGATTTGTCACAGCTAAGTAAGAATCTGACCTCCCCCCTTGCCCCTGCTAAGGTACCCGGATTTCTGTCTGAGATATCTTGGCTAACCTAAGTTAAGCAAAATTTGACATTTTTTATCGTTTTGGGGAGTCGTGCGTGTTCGATCAAACAACTTAGCTCAGGTCAGAAACTAACTTTAACTTAGGTAAGAAAAGTGGTTGTTCGTAAACAGCTAATGAGTCTTATTCCTTGTGTCATGATTATCCTCATAGATTGACAAACCGTTCTTCTGCTTTATGTAAACAAAATTTTCTAGGATATAAGCACAATGAAAAGTAAGTATTCCTAAGCTGACGAAGCCACCACTGCAATCCTCTCGGTACCCAGACCTGCTATTATTCGTATAGCTCTTCGTTGCAATCCAAATAAAGATCGCTAATGGGTTTTCCTCTTATTATGGCTTTGTTTGGAAAGGTTGGTAAGCTCCGCATACTGCTGCCTATTCCTCCAAACCATCAACAGTGGATGCATTCACGCAACACTTGAAAAGAGTATACTTTTAAGTGCTAAACTTAAAGTCTATAATCCAACAGACGGGGATAGGAACAAACCTTCGTTTCCATAAAAATGACTCGGCTACCCGGTCCATCGAGCATAATGAATTTGATATTCTGTGGGTGCAAAACAGATTGCGGAACATCATGTAGATCCAGAAAGCATGGTTTGAACTGCATCACGGCGTGCAAAAATTGTGTAGACAATTGGTGTTTTTCAACTACAAAGAAAAGTGCGCATTAATGCCTCATAATGTCGCATTAGCGAGCCTTAATTGAAACAGCCAAGACCGACTATGCGAGGCAGGTGGAGTGCTGAAACACTCAATGTTGAGCATTGTGCGGCATAATGCGGTTTTTTGCGCTAATTAAAAAACACCCAATAATTGCACGAATAATAAAACATATAGGACACACACGGTACGTTAGTACTTGGGCCTCCTTCTTCGTGGACTGTCCAAAGTTAAAAAAATGTATATTCTGTAAGACCCATTTTTGTCGGAAATTGTAATTATAGACAAAAAAAATAAAGAAGGTAATATAATGAAAATTATTATATTAAATAGGAAAAAATAAAATTGTAAAAGTATCTAGGTATACTGTTTTGTTGAAAACTGCAAATCTGAACTCTAACTTTCCGAGTTATAAATTTTTGATTTTCTAACTCTTCAAGATGCACTTTAAACGATACATTTTTCTTATACTCCGGTGCAATTTTTATTTC
This sequence comes from Listronotus oregonensis, assembly GCA_019359885.1. Taxonomy (NCBI): domain Eukaryota; kingdom Metazoa; phylum Arthropoda; class Insecta; order Coleoptera; family Curculionidae; genus Listronotus; species Listronotus oregonensis. Next base: position 6,418 of record JAHBCN010005752.1, on the reverse strand, counting down.
TTTTGATCACATAGAGTCACAAACTTTCTAAACGCTCTTATGAATCAAATACAAAAAAACCGCCTCTCGATCCATCTTACTTCCTAAATTTGAAGGTTCAGTCCTTTATTTCCTCGACTATATTCAGAGGAAGCTTTCACACTCGGCCGTGGTCAAGGGTGAAAAACTTAACAAAGAGTGCTGAATCCCATTTAAACGCATATACGCCGATTTAAATGTCAATTCGATATTTGGGACGTAATCCTTTTGCCCTATTGTTTTGTTTACTAGTAGTTTAATGTCTTAATTTTATCAAGTGGTATACAATACGGAATACGGATCTTATAGTAGGTGTACATCTAAATTAGTTTTTAAAATTTAAATATTTAACAAAATTTAATAAAATAAACCTACCTCCTGGGCAATACGATGACGTCACAAACATAACCTTATCTGCGGACAAATAGTAAAAATCGAGCACTCCTTGTTAAGTTTACCGTGGTAATAGCGTCGGTGAGAAAACAAGTTTTATAAGTCTAATCTCTTTTTCTCTAGCAGGTATATGATCGAAGATAATTTTTTTTTCCAAAAGCGATACTGAATATTGAATCGATTAGTTGTCGACATCCCTATAACATGGGCTTTTTTACAGGTTAAAGCTGCATTTACAATGCAATTCGAACTCCAAGTTGAGGTGGAATCAGAGAAATAGAGAAGAGGAGAAAGCGCTTCAATCTGCGCGAAAAGTCTAATATAGGGCGCCGCCATGGTTGCTTTCGCTTGTCATTTGTCATTATTTGTGCTTGTCATGTCATAATCTTGTTTGTAAACAAAAATTTAATTAAAATGGTTTTGGATTAATAATATTACGTTTTATGAATGAAATTAAAATTTTAAGATGAAAACATGTACCATTATTAAACAGTATACTATTGCAGGTGAATAATTTGTATGAATTCAAAAATATTTATGGGTTAGATTTTTTTTTGGTAAAAAGCTCAGGATATTGAAATTCTACATAATGTGTTTTTTAATTTTTTAGTAAGGATAAAGAAAGCAGAATACGTTATAAATATGCATATAATATATATTACAATTTTTTAATGAAAAGGGCAAGAAGATCCAGGTGACTTGGCAGAAACGATAAATGGAAATGCTAAAATCGAAATACCAACTTGTTTACCCAAAAAAGCTTTAAAAATTTTACCCAATAACTGCAGTGCTGTCTTTAGAACTCTAAAGTAAACATATCTTTTTAATGGATTCTTTAAAAGTCAAATAAAGGCCTCTGTTATTCAAAATTTGTGTACAGTATTTCACACTTTTTATGTAAGTGCTCTTATCGAAGGTGTATTTCATAATTTGGTGTGTACAAAAAGTGTTAACTTATTCTAAATAACAACCAGACCTAAAGTTACAATAAGAGAATATAGCAAAAAATGCATACAATATAAAAGGCATCCTAAAGAATTTCCCAGCGAGAACATGCAATATGGACAAATAGCATTTTATTAAATAAAATAAATAATCAGTAAAGAAGTTTTTTATTTATACACTGTATTTAATGTCAAATGTTTTTTTTTGCATTAAAAAGTAAATTTACTTTAAGAAATGACACTGGATAATACATGTAGTTGGCCCAATTGAACACCTTTATTTTATAAAAGGGTTGTTTAACAATATCTATAATCATATATCATCTTAAGCAGGTGATCATAAGTGTGACTTTTTTTTCTTACTATGAAAATTATAAAAGGAAGGTCCTATATATTTAAAAAAAAATACATGCTATATATTAATTTTTATATGCACTGTGATGATACTAACCTCTTAACTTATGCCACTCGTTTTGTTTACCTATACCATTTTAAACAATGCTCAGGTCAGCTGCCATTCACATATCTTTTTCTTATGATACTCTTTTTTTCAATACTCTTTTGACAATTAATATTGTAAAATTGCAAACATAAATTTCTGTTTCCTGTTAAACTAACTTATTGTATTGTATAATTTAAGATAATTTTTATCGATGTTTAAATATTGTAGATCACACACACATTCTAATTGAACAAATTATTTCATAATTAGTTTATATTTAGGCTGCTGCAATTTGAATGATTAATATGTGGCAATTGCCAATACTAAGATACCATAATAATAGAGTTCTATAGACACAATCATGGGCAAGTTCACACTCCCCCTCTGAGGAATAGAAAAGTGACATTCTTACACTTAATCCGGCAGGTTAGTTTGCTTAAACTATTGGGTTAACAATAAAACAAGATATTTTTATTAACAGGTTTTATTGACCATTAAATGGAATCAACTTGGTTAACTTATTTCTTATTCTTTCCCCTTGAATAGTTTTGGTATGGTGTTTCGCCATGGAATTGGTGATAATTGGTGGGTGCTTGGGTGGAAATGCCATCCAAAAAAAAGCAAAAGTATAATATTTTGTCTTAAAATTTTTCCTCTTCCTATATGTTCACTATCCAGGAACTGTTTTAAACAAATGTATCTGCTAGCTGACCAATTGTTCATTTGCAGTATACGCGACCATTTTTTAACCAAAACTTCCTCTTTTGGAAATCTAAAATTAAAATATTACATGTAAATTTTGTTTCGCCTGCAAGTATGCGAAAATCAAGAGACCTAAACTATTATAATGTATGTTATCTTATAAAATTACAATTAAACTATTTTCGCTTTAATTTTTCTAGGTTTTTATTTACCCAATAAAATATTTTCACTATATAAAATGGGGTACTTACAAACGAAAATATCTTCTGCTGTGTATTATATCTTCTAGAATTGGAACACCCTCTCACGCAACAAGACATAGTTCATTAAACTAAATTAGAGCATTATAAATGGAACACTTAACTAAAATAAAACGAAAGATACTAAGCCAAATCTAATCCTAAAAGTAAACAAAACATTTACGAAAAACTCTTGTTTATACGACAACCCTTTTATTCCATGAGAACAACAAAGAAAACAAACAAATGTCAATTTTGATTTGACAAGTACAAAGCAACCATGGCGGCTCACATGCCGTCCTCGTAAAATTGGATGCGCAGTGGTCGAAGCGCTTTCTCCCCTTCTATTTCTCTGGGTGGAATTGGCTTTTGTCATATGGTGGCAGCACGTTAGCATTTACAATTCATTCAAATTTTTCCCATTGTAAATGCTAACGTGCTGCCACCATATGACAAGCAAGCCAATTCCACCTCAACTTGGTTCGAATTGCATTGTAAATGCAGCTTAACACTCTGGGCTTTTTATTATATAAAGAAGATAGAAATTTCATAACAAACTAACCAAACTTTGTGTTTACTTTTATTCCTGTTGTACGTTTGGTATATTGCGACCTGTTAAAATACATTAAAATAAATTAAACAGAAAAATTAATGCAGGCGATAATATTTTGAAAAACTTCTAAAGATGTCTGTGACAAAATCTAATTTAAATTTTGATGTTTTACGTTTAGAATTTAAGGTAAGTTTATCCTTTCGAAAGTGTAGTATTTCATCCAGTTTTTGCCACTGTATTTATTGCATTCTGTTTTTCCTAGTGCAATAGTTAGTTATGACTTGAAACAATTAGATATTAATTAAAATTACCGATATCAGAAAGCACGACATTAAGAATGATCAACATTTACTAATTAAATTTCAGCCTCAACCTAATGAAACATTAAACAAATAAAAAGTAAATGGATCAGATACCATTATAAAAAATCCCAAATATATATCTAGTTTCTGAGTATAGAATAAACAGTGTGTAATTTAATATACAATCGCTGTCAAAGTTGAATTTCTCTGATAATTACAAAATTGTTTGTTTAGGTAGTAACTTTAAACATCTTCTGTGTTATTAGGGATACCCTTAAGAAGGCATTTAAAAACAACAATATTGATTTACTAGAGAACAAAGTGTCAGCCTGTAAGCGCACAGAGTTAGACATAAAGACACCTTTGGATCAAGCTTTCAGAGATATTTTACTCGATTTGTTAAGAGGAAGTGAATGTGGCAGTTCTAAAATCCCTTTGTAGAATTTTCAATAGAAGCATGTAGAAGACACCTGAGTACTCCTACCATGCCAGTAGTATTACTGGGAGATATATTTGATACTTTAACTTTAGATGTCTGCCAGGATATGTTTAGTTTTGTTGAAGATAATGTACAAGTTTGGAAAGAAGAGTTGTTTTTAGTGGATGCAAAAAATCATTTACTTCGTTTGTGTAATGATCTTCTAAGAAGATTGTCCCGTACTACTGCTACAGTATTTTGTGGAAAAATATTACTGTTTTTAGCAAAGTTCTTTCCTTTTTCTGAAAGATCAGGTAAGACTGCAATTGGTAATTATTTACAAGTGGGTCAACCCTATTTATGGTGATGATGGCGAAAATATCGAAAAATTAATATTTCAATTTAAAAATCAACTCTGAAAGTTAAAAAATCGTTATTTTGCAAATACCTAATTTTAAATAACTTTTATTCTCATTGTCTTCAAGCTTATATTGTTATTTTTTCGCAATCTACATTTAAAAAAAATGATGTCAAAATAAGTTTTGGTTAGTTTTTTTAAATTGTTCGTTTTTTATGTATTTTTCAAAAAAAAATCAAAAACTTCAAAAAACGATAAAAATAAAAATATTCTCGCCACCATCTAGTGCCAAGACTGATATTGGGAAATTTTAAAGTTGGTTTTTTAGTTGTAAAACTAACTTTTTATTATTTTTTAAATTGTTCGTTTTTTATGTATTTTTCAAAAAAAAAAACAAAAACATAAAAAAATAAAATAGAAATTTTATCCAAAAACATAAAACCAATACTTTTTTCAACTTTTAAAGGTGAAAAAAGCTATCAAATCTTTATTTTTTTCCTTTCTACAACATTTTTTATCATAACTCGCTATAGAAACCAGCAATTAAAAAAAAAAAAAATGTTAGCTTTTCACCTAGATATGGCGAAAAATAGGGTTGACCCCACTTGTAAATAATTACCCTACAAACCAAGAATTAATATACAACCAGAAATTGCAAAAACTTTAATTTTACACCAATAAGTTAAAAAAGTTTGTCATTTAATGGATCTAAAGTGCTTTTTAACTGACTTCTAAACTGCTTCAATTATTGTTTTTTTGGATAGTTTTAGGTTATTTATTGTACATGCAAAGTGATTTTTGATATAATGTTAAAGTAATGACAGACTCTTCCAGTAATGTTGGGTACTTTTGAGTTTCAAGGTGTTTTGTTAACTGGATTTTGTTTCAATACCCTTAAATTAAATATATAAATTTAAGTATGTCACTCTAAATATTTTAAACTTTTAGAATATTGTTTGTAAGATTCCATTGCTTTGAGGTTAAATATAAAAAAAAATGATGCCTTTCTTAGTACCTTCAGCATGGGATGCACGCAGATTCAGCACCATAGAAATTGAAAGGGGTGGGGAGAAGGCCAAATTTGTGTCCTAGAACACACAAGTAAGGGTTTTTTTCAACAAGTTATACAAAAATCAGATTTCGCAAAAATATTCCAAAATAAAGCCATCACATCCCTCAAGTATTACTACCTTATCCACGTTCTGTATCATACCAAAAAACCCTTACCTGTGCTAAATAACCTTTGGACTTTTTAATTTAATTTTATACCTCACAATCATACACTTTTGTATTATCAAAATACCTACTTGCATTAGTACAACACAAGAGATGAAGATTACACACAAAGCAAATTCTGGGCCCAAAAAATGGATTTAGGAAGTTTGCTTGCTTGTTGATTCTTGGGTTTGCTGCTTGGCAGTTGCCAATTCTCCCCATTCCAGACACACGTTGTCAACTTGAGCTTTCCCGAGCTTTGTAGGTGGAACTCTGGATAGTGGGTTCTGTAACCCCCAGAAATTTCGAACTTTTCTAAAACTTAAACTTTCTAATCTTCCTTCTTATCGGTGCAAGGCACAATTAACGGTAATTCAACCAAGGACTGCTACTGGCATTGCGTACAACCAATTTGCTGTCAGTCTGACGTCTCACGCCGCGCGCAACCAATCCTCCGCCATCAGAAAGACAACTCGTGCACGACACTAACGCAAAACCGACAGAAATTCTAGGCCTTAACCACTCACAGCGCTTAGCCCCAGAAGAAAGACCCGTATAATTGGCCGCGAATTCCCCTTCGCTTTTCACTCTTTCCTTTCGACTTTTACTTGGTGAAAGTCAAAACGGAAGAGATTTAGGAAGTTTTAAGGTATTTAAAAACAATTACAATCCACCAAAATGTAATAAAAATTAAGGTTATGTTATATTTTAATGTACAATTGAAGTGACCTCTGTATTCATAAATCAATACAGAGTATATTTTTTAATTTTTGATACAAAGATCATTTCTAAATGTATTTACACATTTAGAATCGACTTTTAATTTTTTTGTTT